>JAQFZN010000935.1:0-20736 GCA_034687075.1 Geophilus carpophagus | reverse complement strand
TTTACCATTATTGGATTAAGTGCATTGTCAGCACTTTCAAAAATATTTAGTATGGTTACAGACTTTTTTACCACCCTGTATATCTTGTACGCTAAGAATTTTTTCAGCGCTCTTGTCGCTCTAGCGATAAAATTTCGTCGTTATTTGTCTACTTATCACACCTAACTGTTAACTAACAAACTTTGTTCACTCACGATTGTTTAGTAAATTTGCTTTCAAAAAAGAAAAAGATATTATGAATGAATTTTATTTATTAAAGGATCTACTTTTTTGGTTTTGCTTTAGGCATCAAAACGAAGAATTAGACCAAGTGATTAAAAAGTTTTGCATAGTATTAACACCAACAATACATTTTCTTACAAGTTTAACGTAGAATATTACTTTCTTTCATGTTATCGCCAACTATACTCGTGTTTGAAAAAACTTAAATAACAAATATTTCAAAGATAAAAAAAGTTGCAACACAGGCAGAGGAAAGGAATAGCATTAGCTAAGAGGCTTAGATTATAGGTCTGGTGCTCTAAAAGGAAGAGGTGCACGAGTTGTGGTATTGATGTGTGCAATGGCGGAAATGGGGTGGTTCATTTGTACAAAGTTTTAAAGATGACAGCTTACACAACACAACAAATATTTTTTTATTGTTTAAATGATCAATGTTTGCAAAGATAATCTTTTAAACCATATAAATTTCTGTTGTTACTTGTTTAAGCTCAGCGAATAATTATAAACGCAGAGAAATTGAAATTTGTTAACTTTTGATGGTATTTTCTTGAGATTTTGTTGTAACTTAATTTAAATTGTGATTATATCATAATTTTTGTGCTTTATTTAGCAATTTAATGATTGGAATAAACCCTATATTTTTAATTATTATTTGTTGCAAGGGAGTTGATTAGTACCACATCTTCACATCTCATCAGCCACTTATGACGCAAATCTCATTATCTGCTGACCTTAGTGAACAATCTGATGAGGAAAGCACTTCTTAAATTGGAAATGTGCAATGGGCAAGAGATTGTTTATTGGCTTTTGGTCTAAATCGATTAGTCTTTGGTGCAGAAAAGTCAACTCAAGCACTCATTCTGTGTTTAGTTTAATTTCTACAACTAATATAGTTATCAGTTACGATGTAGTGATGCAAGACGTTAGAAAGATTTTTAATTTATTCTTAGTCAATTATTTTTTATTTCCAAACATTAATTTAATATTTATTACAGCAGTAACTAAGATATAATAAGTTATCACAGCCTAGTTACTACTGTAACACGAAGATTTGCGATTATTTATTAATAACTGCTCACAAAACGTTGTTATAAAGAATGCATTTTAATTTTTAATATCTATTTTTATTTGAGAATAATATTTGATCTTGAAAAATTAAATATTTGTTCTCAGCTTTTTGTTAGTGTAGGAGATAGAGGTTTTCTATCTTTTATTGTACTTCATCTTGAAATACAGAGATATGGATATAAATAATAATAAATTCACAATGGTGGTAAACAATAAAATAAAATAATAACAAATCCACTGTCTTGTGGGTATTGATGATACAGCTTGAACTCAGTTCATAGATGTTTCAGAAGAGCACAACGGGACTACCTCTCTCTAGGAGCAGCTCCTGTTCAACTGCTGTTCCATCAGTAGTGCTCAGAGAATTTATTTGCAATCAGGCTGGGAACATCCTGCCTAAACAAGCTGGGAACATCCTGCCTAAACAAGCTGGGAACATCCTGCCTAAACAAGCTGGGAACATCCTGTTGGAGGGTGTCCCAGGATGGCCAGAGGCTGTTGTAAATGGTGAGAACTGCTGGTAGCCAGCATGCTGTCACACGCCCCTCACGAAAAGAAATCTTGTCCCGAGATTTGCCGTCAGAATCAAACTTCGTATGAAGGCGGCTGGAGAATCCGTAGTTGAATCGCGCATCAGAGTGATGTTGAGCCGAGATATCCGTAGTCAAGTGATGCTGGCCCACAACATCCGTAATTTGCAAAACAGTTCCATCCAACGTACCGCGTGCACGTTGATTCGTAGGAGATGCAAAAATCAATGCATGACCAAAGACGGAAAGAACCAAGGACGCCCCCGAATTGTAACAAAGTGTCATGGCATGCTTGTGATACGCCTGCCATAACAAATTTGTCGCGTCTAGAGAGCGTAGTCTGTGTATCGGCACATAGCCACAACAAAAAACATGTTTCAGCACGAAGCTATAAAAACATGTGTGCACCTTCATGGACGGCAAACAATACTCTGGGTGGCCACTCGACGTGGGTCACCGAGCATAAACATTGAAGTGCCTCCGGTCCAAAAATGGTCAATCCAAAAGTGTGCTCATTGCTCATCTGTCGTGTCCATCATCAAGATGCGTATCCATCGTACTGTGTAAAGGCAACTGTTGCTGCAGGAAAAGCGTAATGTCAAAAATACGTGGTGCAATTATCGGTCAATTGACACCAGATAACACCAAATTGTCGCTGGTAAAAAGTTAAAGCAAAGATGGTGATCCGTTCGTTTCGGTCGATAGTGCCATGTAGGAGATAGAGGCTTTCTATCTTTTATTGTACTTCATCTTGAAATACAGAGATATGGATATAAATAATAATAAATTCACAATGGTAGTAAACAATAACATAAAATAATAACAAATCCACTGTCTTGTGGGTATTGATGATACAGCTTGAACTCAGTTCATAGATGTTCACGAAGAGCACAATGGAACTACCTCTCTCTAGGAGCAGCTCCTGTTCAATTGCTGTTCCATCAGTAGTGCTCAGAGTATTTATTTGCAACCAGGCTGGGAACATCCTGCTTAAACAAGCTGGGAACATCCTGTTGGAGGGTGTCCCAGGATGGCCAGAGGCTGTTGTAAATGGTGAGAGCTGCTGGTAGCCAGCGTGCTGTCACATTAGCAATTGATTTAAAGATTTTTTTTGAAAACAATAGACCTGAAAATTTTTAATTTCTTTGTTGGTATCTATTTTATTTACAGAAAACACATTCACTGTCAAAAGTGTGAAATAAATGTACAAAATTTAAATAAAATTTAAATTGAATATTTAGCCTAAAGGTAACAAAAATCTGCTAGTGTAATTTGAATTCCATTGAAAAGTTGCGAAAAATTATGAAATACAAACTAAAATAATCTTTCATAAACACAACATGTTACTTTAAGTTAATGTAAAATAAGAGATCATCATTCATATTAATGGTTTCAGTTGGAGACATATTAAATATTCATATGACTGTAAGTCTGAATATTTGCCTACTCATCTCAGCACTTCATTTACTGTAATAGCAAAGTTTCAACCAAAAGCATTGTACTTATAGCAATAAAACATAACTTAGAGATACAGTTCCAGCTACTGAATCTTGACATTTATTAAACAAAAGCAAACTATATATAAAAGTACTTGAGTGTTAAAAGGGAACTTAACATCTGTCGTAAGTGTACTACAATCAAAAAGTTAAAACTACAAATGATGAGCAGCTAGCTCCTAACAGTTTTTCGTGCATGTTATTGCTTAGAATATTTGAAATAAAAAGTCAAGTCTACAAACAAGTCAAAATTTCAAATTTATACATAAAATTTTTATATGTAAAATCCAAACATAAAAATTTATTAAATTTTAAAGTATAATTTCAAAATACAGTTATATCAATTTTTAATTTTTTCAACTTCTTTAATATATTTATATATTTCAAAAAATATTTGAAATATTTCTCTAGATCAATGATAGATATTTATAGCGTTTTCTCTGCAGATTGATTGGGTTAGACATAAAAACAGCTAGAAGTTTGACAGTTGTGGAAAGTTAGTTTAAGTCATTTGACATTACATGTTTAGGAAAAAATGATTACATTGATAGTATTTCTTTCATTTTTATTAAATGAAAACAATTTTTGCCAATAAAGTCAACAAGTTAAAGAAAACTAGTATCTTGACCCCCTAGAAGATGTGTTTCAAACAGAAACACTGCACACACAACATTATTCTATTACTAACAGACACCCACAGAACAACTGCGAGTTAGTTTTCTGTCAAATGTTGAGAGACTTTAACAATATTGGTCATTGGTCAAAAAGATTCATCTCCACTAGAAGCTATGAACTTGTTGCAATGAAGAATTAACAAATGTATATATAATCAACAAATGTGCATCTTCTATTTGAAGGCGTCTATCCTTTTCCTTCCTTCTTTCTCAATGTAGTTCGTGCCAGTTTTCTCACATTTGGTGAGAAATTATTTTCCATTTTTGTCTAATTTCTTTGTTTCCAGATAAATTTTCCATTTACTTCCCATTGATACCCTACCTAAGCGTTGTGTTTATCATATGTAAATATGCAAGTTTAATTATTACATTTTTGTTTATTTTATTGGTTTCTGAAATTGTTTGATTAAATTTTTATTCAATTGCTAAGAAAGTCACAAAAATTCATTCACATTCACATTCACATCAAGAATATAAAATCATTGCTTTTCTGTTTTATAAAGAAAGAAATCAGCTTTATTTTTAAATATTATTTTGTACTTGGCATTTATTTTTGAGGTGATTTGAAAACTTTTTTCCATTTCTGAAATTTGGATTTGTTTTGTGGAAATGATGGGATACATTAAAGTAAATTTTAATGAAATGATAAAATTTAAATAAATTGGAAAAATCTATTATTATTTCCAGTCTTAAAGTTGTAGAAATTGAAATGAAACATAAAAAGAAATTAAATTTATGTACAAATTGTACACAGTTTTGAAGGTGTTGATGGTTAAAATTGTAAACTGATGATTTCCTCCTCAAATGACGAAACGTGTTACGAAAAACCTGTATAATTTTGCTGCTATAATCGAACAAATCAAACACTACGCAACAAAACCTTCTTATCACTTGACTGGTATTAACATAAATTTCTTTTTGTATTCAATTCCTTTCTATTTCAAATTATTTCATATTATACTTAATTTGTTTCTGTTTTAAATTATTTCATATTATATTTAATTTGTTTCTATTTCAATTTCAGTCACTTCTATTTAAATTTGAAATGTTTTTATTTATATTTTATTTTCTATACATAAAGTGGTCAAAGATGAACGTCTACCGATTGTTTTGATCAAAGTGACGTCACTGTTCAGAAATGCATCTCTTTACTATCTTATTGGTTCCCCAGGCGTTACTACATACGTACTTCACGTATTATATATATGGATTCTTTTTTTCTCATGCAACTTTAATATGAAATGTTGCAGGAACAAATAACTGGACAAAAAGTAAACAAACAAATCTTACATTTCAAATACATGCACAAACTTTGAAATAAAAATTACATGTTATTACATTTCTCTGTAATGTGATAGGTTTCAACAACTTCTTTGTGGTATTTACAATTTAAGGCAACTAAACTACAAGTTTATTTTTATTCACATTTGCTAAAGAGGGATGTGTTATTCTCTAAATCTTGAAAAATAATTGCAATTTCTAACTAATTACCTGTCAACATTACAAATAATTTAATAACCTTTTCATTATTAACCTTTAACATTGAATCGTAATTTTGTGCAGACTATTTTCTATAACAGATATCTGTTGTTGATCTTTTCTAACCCCGATATAACTACATTTACAATGACAACATTAGAAAGAAAATTATAGGATTTAAGTAATCGATTCAGTGGCCAACTGTTCAATAACTAAACAGGAACACAAACTAAATCTCATTACACCAGCTTGATTTCACGCAGTTGTGTAATTGCAAGAGCGCAGTGATGCAAAGATTAGTTTGTCACCTTTCGGTCTATATCGATTTAACTCATGCGAAAAAATACAGTGTCACAAATTCTCTCAAGGTGTCGTAATCTTTAATCTCTTTCTTCAAATGTGCTAAGTGTTGTTTGTTTTTCTTGGTTTATTAGCAGTTACTAATGTGAACTTCCATTTCTCGCGTAAAAACCACAATTAAGCTTTTCTTTTAAACAGATGTGTACGGAAGCGTTCTGAGGACATATAATTTTTTTTTTACTTTTTGTTTTGTATATGTAACAAACAATATATACAAAACAAACTGCTTTGTATAGAAAATAAACCATTTTATACACAAAACAAACAGTTGCGGTTTTACAATGTGCGGGGCCATAGGCAAGTTTTCGATGTGTAGCTTATTACATTATCTCATCTGACAAAATCTTTTGTTGACATTTGAAATATACTACAATAAACAAATTTGGAAAAATTTTGATTAAAGAATTTACTGTAATATATACTTTAAAATTTCAAATACATCTTTTGATTCTGAAGCTTCCATTCTTTGTGACTGCCTTTCGGACTACCTAATGCATTCAGAGTGCATTAGATAGCTGGAAGGGGCAGACACGAATAAAAGAAACTCAGGCAAAGCTTAAGTCAATCAATGTCTTTATTAACAGTCTTTTATTCTGCTTATCGTGTTGCTGACAAGGTCAGCACCATCCTAAGTCCTTTTGCCCATGGCTCGTCACAAAGTGGCGAGCCATGATGAATTAATATTGTTTTGTGGTCTTCAACCATGAAACAGGAGATTATCAAGTGCCAAAGATGGAATCATCAGAAAGGCCCAAATGTTACCGCATTTCTGGCATCAAAGTCAGCCAGGAGAGACTTAACTCCTTCTGGGTGACACGTGTCTCGATCGCTGGCTGGACCATAGATCGGAGAACCTCTCTGATCTATGTCCGGCACTGGACTGACTGAGTCATGCGGTTGGGAGATTAAAAGGTCACGTGATTGGGAGGCGGGGCCTCCTGATTGACCCTGGGTGGTGGATCCATGTCACATGACGTTTACAGGACGTGTGTTCAAAAGGCCGTCACATCTCCCTCCCCCTTCGAAAAGGTGAGTATTCGGGAGAAGACATGGATCCTTGAAACAGAAAAACTAAGTTCTCCATTTCAAAGAAAACTGGTTGGGTAAAAACAATGTTTTTCACCCAGGCACTGTATCTCATTTTTTTTGGAATCTCGGCGAGGATTAGGAGGCGCCAAACTTGTGCAACAATGAGTCGGCGGGCTATTAAGGCCGAGGAGATCCTATATGAAATACAAACAAATTTAAGAAGATATTAGAAAACACTTTAACATAAATATATGACCTGAAAAAGAAAGGTTTTTGCAATTTTAACATGGACAATAAAAAAATTTTCAATTACTTTTTCTGAACATAATTTTTGAGAAATGATCCTTAAAGCAAATTACATAATTTGTGAGTCCTGAGACAGGACTACATAAACGATTAAACGATAAGACTAAATATTAAATATATCTTTAAAAAAGAAATGAATAAAAACTGGGTGAGCGGTTGGTTCCTGATGTCTTCAAACACAATTTAAGTTGTCATCTTCGTCGCCAGTCTGTAGTCATAGAATGGTAGTTTACATGGTTCCAGGTTCATACTGACATGACATCCTTCTGTCACGTCTGGGTTGTTGTTTTTCTGCAATTGGACTGCACTGGGACCACTGACTAATGTGCTAGCATATTTAGTCACCATTGGGCATAGACTGCATGCTCTTGTTGCAGAAATTACGTTACATTCTCAAAAGCTATTGCACTTTTGAGTTGCAGCTTGCTTCTTCTCTGGCTCCGCGCGCCTTTACACGGGCAACTGAGTCGTTGGAATCTCCATTGATTTAATCAGACTTAATAAGTGTCAACATTCTATTTATGAATTTCCGTGGAAGTTCGTCTTTACCTTGCATTATTTCTCGTAGCGTCTTTTTTGCTTCCTTGGCACGCATTACATACTTGGCCCAAAATTGGTAGCGAGATCCTCCCAACTTTTGAATGGTGAGTGGTCATTGCACCAGGCATAGTCGTCGCCCTTGAAGAGTCTCAAAGGGTTCACCATGGCCATATATTTTAGGTCAATTTTGAATCCTGTCGACGATGAGACGAGGTCAGCAAGAAAAGCCCTCGCATTAGCCTTGTCTCTGTCAAACGGAGTTAGTTTGGATTTCGTCTAGTATACAAGCAATGCGTGGTCAGTTGCCGTTAGACTGGTAATTAAAGGGGTGCATTAGCTCTGTCCACGTGTTGAAGGTGGTGCAGGGCTCAAGGGGCAGCAACTGCTTGGTATTGATGAAGGCATTGCCTACGGTGACTGTGTCAATGTTGGGTCCATCGCCTGTTTCTGCGCTTGCATTTGTTGCAATCTGACGGTGATATCGGTGATATTAATGATTTTCCTACTAACACTGCTTTCAGTTTAACATCATTTTCACTTCTTTTTTTGATTAATATGTCGCCATTCTTTGTTGAGTAAGTTGATATCCCAAAATCAAAATGCGCATCATGGAAAATAAATTTTCATCCATCGCTGTTGTGTATAAAACGTCATTTAATTTTACCATTTTAAACACATTTCCAATTTTAACGTTGATTTCTACAGTTCCAACTCCTTCATATTGGATGGGCACTTCAGGGTTAACTGTGCGAATTTTAGATTTTATGGTTAAATCTAAGTCCACAAATTTTGATTTTTTGATACACATATGTGATGTATCACCGCTATCGAAAAGCCATTTGTTTGAATTAATTTTCTCGGCTGTATATGCAGTAGCGACAAATGCATCGACTTTTGCACTTTTTCCCATCAGTGCAATAATAATTCGACATTTGCTGGCCCAGTGGCCATAGTTGTTGCAATTAAAACATTTGCTTTGGAATTTTTGTTCATTTTGATTTTAGTCCTTGGGATAATTTTTCTTTTTTCAATTGCTTCCTTTTGACATGAATGCTTTTTGACTTCTGGCTAAAATCTTGCAGTCAGAACCTTTTTGTGTCATTGTTTCTTCAATAATTTTACCCTTCATTACTTCAAAGGTTGGTAAATTGTTGCGTGATTCCATTGTCGTACGAAACATATTGAAGCTTTCTGGTAGCGTTTCTAATAAAAAACATACTTTCAATTTATCTTCTAATTTTAGACCATTTTGCTGCATTTTCATAAATTCGCTTAGAAAATCTTGAACGTTGTTAGTAGTGTCTAATTTTGATCGTATTAAACTTCTTATTAGGGCTGCTTGTGTTGTGGGTCCTTTTGGTTTGTGGATGCTTTCTATCGCTGTCCATAATTCAGTCGCAGTATCTTTATCCATTACGTGGGAAAGTTGACTTCTGGATAGGTTCATTGTTATAAGCACATTTTGTTCCCATTCAGCTTGTTCGTTTGCTTTGTCTTCACCCATTGGTTATTCTGTTTTCTTATGCACGTGGTCCCATATGCCATTTACAAAGAGAAATTCCTTTCATTCGTCTTTGCTATGTTTTGTAATTATTATCTTCCAAAATTTCTAAATTGCATGTTTGCAAATTGATTGCTTTTGCCATTTTTAACTTTCTAACTTGTTTAGATGGATGGATGGCCTTGGATTGCTTTGGATTATACTGGATTCAGATTTTGCAGTGACCATGCTTGCTGGATCCAAAAACCTGTTGGGTTTTCGGGGAAGCACAAAACAGGAAGTGCCCCTAATCTTTATTTAAGCCTTTATATACATTGTGGGAGGATATGACATCATATCCTTATTGCACAGTTATCACTAAAACCTGACAGAAGTAAAGTAAACATTAAATACATTTAAAATAAAAATAAAAAAAATTAAAATTAAATTAAATTATTATTTTTCTTTGAATAATGTGACTACTTGAGCACATAACAATTATGTATGTTGGAAATATTGTTTTAACAATTCAGATTCTCCAGTCATTTTACTGGAGGTCTTAGTTAATTGAGTTAATTTATCAATTGTCTAGATAACTGATAAATCAACTTAATTTATTTACTTGTTTATTGTTTAGGCAATTGACAATGGTCAATACGCATGGCCATTGTTTCCATAGTTTTTTTATTATTACCATGTAACCATTACTAGTGTTCCTTTACCAATGTAGACACTTCTGGATTAAATGTGTCTTGTTCCTAATTTCCTTGCCTTTATGTAGGCTTTCACTGCTAGATTGCCCATCGACATTTACAACAATATAACATTTGCAAAACAAATGTCAATCTTAATGTGATTGTTGTCAATGTAAGATGGCAAACTAAACCAAACATCAATGGTGGTGCTACTATGGTAGCCATTTAGAACTAAACGTCCCAGCCTCCTATTAGAGTTTGCCTTTTATATTTATCTTAGTAATTTTATAAAAACTTTACACAATACAAATTTTAAGAAGTTTTTATCCAGTATCATAATGTAATTCAGGTACTTGTGGTAAACAGTTATACAAATTTTATGACTCAAATGTTAATTGGATGTAATTGTAAATACAAGCTGAGTTTCTCAGTTGAATATGACGAGCAAAAATGTTGTTAGATTTCATCTCTGAAGCTACTATACTTTGCCGAGAAAATGTAATTTGAACAGAAAATTCCAGTCTATCTGAGAAGTTTCATTCTTCATCTTTAGATGCGTTGATACATTTTTGATTGCATTTTTTAGGGTATATTTCAGTTTTCGACTTGATTTATCCTTTTCCAATTGTAATTCAAATAGCAATATGAAAATAATAAGTCTGCCGTTGTCATTTATATAAAGGAAGTTTTGGTGTCTCAAGAATTTTGTTTTTCATTAAATTTTTCATAAAAAAAGCTTAGGACAAAGGGAAATGAAAATGGAGAGGCGTAATTAATCCTAGTCACAAACACAATTACACGCTGTGGGAGTTTTTTTTATTTACTTCGCTTATTCTTCTTTGTAATTATTGTTCTACTTTAAACAACAGTAATGAAGGAAAAGACTACAAAATTATTGGCTTATGTTTATTTATTTCAAAAATAAATCTTTTAATAGTTTTTCATAAAAGTTCAAAAAATAAAGTTTTACATACTTTTCGTTATAGCTTTAATAAAATTCTTTAATAGCTTTAAAATTTTAAAATTTTATTTAATGTTTAATTTAGAAAGTTAAGTGTTGGGAGAAAAACATATACCTTGAACGAAAATAACTGGTGCTGGACGTAAAGTAGACTTTTTACTATTACGATATAAACAGTTTATGCTATTAACATTGAATCAACAGAACACAAAAAATTGTTTTCGTAACTTCACTTGGAAATAAATATATGAACTGTAACATGTTTCGAAAAATAGTTTACGTAAAACCACTGCTTTTATAAATAATGAACAAATATGTAAAAACAATAGAACAAATACAAAATGGATTTTATTTATTCGCCCCCTTAGCTATTCACTTTTCCCCCTTAAAAAAATTGAAAAATCGCCCCTTTTTTTCACCCCCTTAAAAAAATTATTTTACCCCCTTTAATTTATACATTACCCCTTTTAAAATATATAACTGACCCCTTAATTATAAAAATTTTTTTACTGGATAATTAACGTCTTTTTGGCCTTAGATGGTCTACCATGCTTTTGTTTCTGCCTCAATGGAATATTTTTGGCTTCTGGTGGGACAGAACATAGGTTTTGAATTATGGCAATGCCAAGAATGTGTTTACACATGTATGTTTTTGCAAAAACCATACAGGAACAGTAACCTTCCTCCCAATTATTGTCTTGAATTTTCACAAGCCATAAACGTTTTTTTGCTTGAACATAGGTATCAAAGCGCCTCAAGTTTTTCATTTCTTCTTGTTGCAAGTATTTATCAATGTCTCTTTCATTCAAACCAGATTGACCCATTGGTACAATAAAATAAAGCTTATTCTCACCATTGATTCGAATTAAAATATCTGGCTTAGATTGTTTCCAATTGTAAGCATCAGTAAAATCTCTGAGTTTATGTGTAGGTTCCATTGCTAATCACATAAAATGAAGCACATATTGTCTGGTATATATTTGTAAAGTTTGTCCATTTAAACAAAAGCGTGGTAGGCCATCTAAGGCCAAAAAGGCATTAATTGTCCAGTAAAAAAATTTTTATAATTAGGGGGTCAGTTATATATTTTAAAGGGGGTAATGTATAAATTAAAGGGGGTGAAATAATTTTTTTAAAAGGGTGAAAAAAGGGGGGGTTTTTCTATTTTTTTAAGAGGGAAAAGTGAATAAATAAGGGGGCAAATAATTTATCCCCATACAAAATTAGATGTATTTAGTTGTAGACCTACACATGAAAATTATATAATAACTTTTTAAAGTATACCATCTGTAATTACATATGATGTGATATTTAGCAGTAATATAAGTCACATTGACTTATTAATACATTATACAAAAAAAGTACAATAACCACAATAACGTAAATTAAAATTTATTTTGATAAAATACTGAATGCTGATGGGAAACTGCACATCTGTTGTATAAGAGACCGAGACATGAATTTTTCACATAAATGATATAAAATCAATCATTTTTATTTCTAAGTTTTAAAGCTGGGCAATGCTGAAATGTCACATTCGTCAAAAAATGTGGTTTTGTATTTGCATAGTGGAATGTGGAATGAGAATTATTTATTTATTGTAAAATTTAGAATTATTTATTTAGTTCTTGTATTTTTTTATAATTGAATTTATTTAAATTTAAGTTTTTAAAGTTTTAAATCAAAAATGTTTGCATAAAATGCTTCAAAAAAATTCAAAACTGTTTCAAAAAAAGTTTTACTAAGAGGCTATAAACATTTACTCTGCTGTTTTGTTTTGTGTTCTAATTGCTGGTATGTACATGATTTTTACTACTGAATTGTGACTAACGAAGCCGATCACTGGAACATAGGCTATAAGCAGATAACCAACCAGGAGGCTCCACTTCCTGGTGATGCAATGACAACCATGCGGAGGTGAGAGTCAGTTTGTTGCTTGATGCTGGCAACCGATAAGAACTGATCAAGACTTGTGTTGTGCGGGGGCGGATCTAGAAAATTCTCAAGGAGCGGGCCATAAAAAAATTTTGAGGAACTATCATGAGCAATGTAGGAGGGAAGGGTTAATAGGTGCCATGTGTGGGTGCAGATTAAAATATACAAGAAAAAAACCTAAGTTTGGCAATTTATGGTAATTTCAAGATAAGTGAGGACGGAACATTGTATTATGATAAAGTTAAGGAAGCTTATAACGATCTTAAAGCCCGAGTATGTATATGTAGTTGTATTTTACTTACAAAATTATTTTTAAATTTCCCTAAGGGGGTGGCCATGGCCCCCATGGCCCCCCCCCTTGGATCCGCCCCTGGTGTTGTGTGAAGGTGAATCACCTTAAGTGGTGATGTGTCTGTCCTCACTGGCTGCAAGACAGATGATGCTAATTTATTTGAGCCTTCTTGATGAATCACTCAACATTCATGATTATATTAACTCCTTGGCTACAATCCATGAATTTACCTTTTAACTTTTTTCAGATTTTTGATGTTTATTTTGGTGTTATTTAGGTTTTTTTTAGGTTTTTGTATATTTTGATCAATATTTTGTTTAAATTTTTAGTTGTTTTGGGGATCTTTTGCTGTTGACTATGAAATTACAACTTAAGGTACCCTTGGATTTTGACCAAACTTGGCACAAATGTAGCCCATGGTCACAATAGATGACCCAAAAAATTTGGGGTAAGGCAGAGGTCAAGGGTCAAAGTTATTCAACTTTCAACTTTTAATATAAAGTCTATGAGAGAGTGAAAAAAATGTAGGCATGCACAATAGAAACTCACCAGTGAGTTTGAAAACAATGACATTTGAGGAAACTCACCTAACTAGTTAATGTCTAGACAATGCAGAAAAACTTGCTTGGATTCGCTGTGGTTGGTGCGAGAAATACTATTGTTTTGAAATACTAATATTTCGGACATTTTGAACATGTCATGTTCGTAAGGTAGGAAATATCCTTGTTGGCCAAAAATAATCAGCCCACTCAATGAGCACTAATGGAAACTAACTCCCAAAAAACCATTTTGTGACGGCCTTTTGGACACACACATCCCGAGGTTGTCACGGAACCTTACACCCACCACTTAGGGCACATCAGGAGGCCCCACCTCTCGATCACGTGACCCTGTGAGTTACTCAACAGAGCCTCAGTCTTTGTCTAGTCCTGTCTTAAGTTGGATACAGAACAGAGAGGAGCTCCTTCACTCTAAATATATTCGAGATTGTACTTTTTATTGAGTTATATCTGGATCTACAGAGTAAATGAAATTTTCTCTACATCTATATTATAGATAAATTTTGTTATTTGAAGCAGGAGCTTGTCTGTGTTTGGCTTGTTTAGTTATTGTTTATTTATGACTTATCAGGCTGTTATTCACTGTCTGTCTTACTTATTTCAGAATTGAGCAACTTGTGACCACCTTTTGGATCCCCAGTCTGCTAGGGGTCACATGGTATAGAGAAAGGGATCTGAAACTGTGGTCATAACCAATCAGAGGTCTCCCTCTGATCAGTCACAACTTAGTCAAAGATCTTGGAAACAGGAAAGAGTCTTGCTCTGGACCTCAACCTGTAAGGGTTGCATTACCAGCTCTCTTGTACTGTGAAGATATGTTGTCCCTGACAAGGATTCAGATGCCACAGCAAGGGAAAAGCAGTTTTTTCTCTCAGTCACAGACTTGTCTGGAGATCCTGTTCACAAAGGCACTTGAGCTAGTCCGACCTCTGCATTTGATGCAAGGCTAGGTCTTAGTTAGACCAACTGGCCATCAGGTCCAGTTGTGATATCAGAGCAATGTTGATTTAGCAACAATATGCTTCAGATGTAGATAAGTTATGAGGGAAGGTTACAGTAAATAAAAATTTACCAAACCTAACAGTATTTTATGCTTCATTCTTTATTATGCTTTGTCATGTTGTGATTATTTTCTGTATCTATTTTTGCCCAACATTTTGTTTCTCCTAACCTTCATTTTTAAACTTATATTTATTTTTATACTCCTGTATTATTTTTGTATTTGGAGTTTCACAACATTGTTCATATTTTAATATTTAACTTATACATAGTTTTTAGGTTTTTCTTTAAATAAGTAAATAGTTTTTAAAAATTATTGCTTATTTTAAACTATATCTACCTGTACTTTGCATCTCCTACTTCTTAGTTTAAGGCCTTTTCAGATGTTTTACAGGGGTAAAATGACACTTAAAAGACACAGGAACGTTTGCAGGACATTTTCTATTGTGAAACTATATCAGAGGCTGACTACTGATAAAGGGGAAAAATGAGTCTGATGATGGTCCCATGGAGGAGACTAACCAGGCCTTAAACAAAGAAATAAGAGATGCAAAGTAGTGGTAGACATAATATAAAGTAAGCCATAATTTCTAAAAGCTATTTAAAAATTGTTCATATTGTATCTATTTATTTATTTTTGGAGTGTTGCATTACCTTAGTTTTATATTTATTGTTATATTTTATCCTTTCTTAAAATTTTCTATAGTAATGCAACATCTCCCCACTAATCCAGTAAGATCTCATCCATGCGATGAGATCTCAATCCTGCATAAGATGCAGCATTTTGCTGTATGATTATTCTGTTTTATGACCATTAGCAATTTGTTGTGCTGCTGCTGGCCATGGGTGATGTTTATTTCAAACTTGGAATAAATTTCAGGTTTTACTTTAAAAAAAGTTTATTTAGATTTCTTTTACTTTTAAAGAACTTTGCCTCTACATGTACCCACATGTTCTTACAATGCCCAAACGAGAGGCAGTCATTTGAGGGCTTGTCCTTGAGATTTTGAGCATGACACAATTAATTTTGTCTCCCATTTATGTTCTGTGTACCACCATAATCTTAAGGGCTTTGAACTATTGTTTGAAGGCCCTGAAAGTCACAACCACCTCTTTAGTTCATTTTTTTGTGGGTTCACCAAGCACTTGGCTAATTTATGAATGCAAGTCTTATTATGACCACATGACGTCGATAATAAAAACCTAAAGAAAGTCTATCAAACCAACCTCAAACATCCAAGCAGAGCAGACATACTCTAGCAGCGATACAACAGGTCATTGCAAACATGGCCATAGCTAATGCACATACAGCTATGCTCCCTCCAAGTCTAAATACAGCTATTTTGAGTACAGGACCAGTAGAAACCACAATAAACATGTGGCAACAAATTTCAGTTATGTCATCCATGCCAATGCCAAGCAGCATTGCCCATACAATGCCATCAATGGTAGCAGAGAAAGCCCTACATCCTACAATAACCCTACCCAACCCAGCCACTCTGCCACTACAGTAAATGCATAGGAGACATACAAAGCAATAAGTAAAGTGCATTATTTTACATTTAATGGCACAAAAAAACTGACTCAGCAACACCTGGCTATGGTGACACCAAAATGCACGGCCATGGTTATTTTGTTGGATGATCTAATTGCCATTTTAGCACCAGATCTATATTCATAAGCATAGCCAATTCATGGGTGATGTCATGAATCTCTTTTAAGAATTGGAATAAGTTCAAAGAGGAGTTCTGAACACAATCTTAAGCAAGATCTGCAAAAGTCAAAAGAGATGATTGATAAAATTGATTAATTGTGCAGAAAGCTGAAGTACCAATGGTTAAATATTGGTTGTCTTCACAGGCAGCAGATTTCTGCAACATGAGCATAAAATAACTAGTAGAACTCTGGGATAAGTGTTTAAACAAACAAAGAAAGTATTTAGAAAAAAGCCTAAGGCATAAGGAGTAAAATAAAAAAAGTTTTTAAAAATATTTTTATGGGTTTTGTTTTTATTGAAAAACGGACCTTACTTTAAAAACAATCCTTGTAAGATAGAAGTTATTCTACCCAAAGATGAACTAGAAGTTGAGCATCTTTATGCATGACTTGAATTGTTTCAACAATTAAATCTCTCTGCAACTCCCTTCTGTTGCGGTGTATGTGCATTAGTTCTTTCATGTAAAAAATTCTTCAATTCAAGAAAGTCGGCTACTTTTTTTGAATGGTATTTTACTTCATTATCTGTTCAAATGGTGAAGGCCTGTTTACCACAACATATTCTGTTTACTTTACGCATTAACATTTTAATTTTATCAATGACCTGCTGTTTATGATACTGTGATGTTTGTATTCAAATATATATATGTTCTTAAATATAATGTGTTTCTAAAATAATATGTTATTCTTATATATAATATGTGCTTAAATATAACATGTCTTCTAAAATAACATGTATTGTTTTCAAATGTGTTCTCAAATATTGTGTAAGCTTTCCACAAAAGCAGGATTATATTTAAAACTGTAACATAATGAAGATGAACAATAAGAAAAGACATCTGATCTCTGTGCATGAGTGAATATAAAGAGGGACAATCAGACACTGTGTTAGAGTGCATGCAGCTTGTGCTCAGCTTGTGTCCAGCTTGTGTGGATCACAACCTAGAAAGGACATCCCCAGCAGGACAGGTGTGTTGGACCAGCTAGGAAGTAACACTGTAAAGTACATTACAATGCATCTCGATAAACTTCACACAAATGGGAATAACCATCAATAAAAGAAATAAAGTATTTAAAAACAGCACCAGAAAGATATGGGCAAGGCCTTCCTACATTAGAATATATCAGTTCACCAAATCCCTTTGAATTCTATTCAAAATAGGCCTATGAATACAAAGCATTTTTGCTTTTTTAATTATATCACAATAGTGATTTATTTTCTTCATACTTTCACTGCAAAAACGTATAGATTTCCTGTATGGAAAGTTAATGGAAAGTCAATGTGGAAAGATCGTATTGATACACAATGGAAAATTATATGGAAATATTATGATGCAATGTGTATGGAAATAAGTTATTTCCACATCATTTCCACAGTGTTAAAGATCATATTTATCCAGACAAGAAAATATGTGGAAATAAATCATTGAATATGAAGCTTAATATTAATTTTATTTAACTTAATGGAAAAAATTTAAAGAATAAATACAAATTTTAATGTAAACAATTTGAATGTATTTTTTGTAAAAATAAATGAAGTAATTAAGAATGATAAATATATTATTAAATTAATGAATTTTTAATTTAATATTTTATCATTATGATCAATACTTTTACTTCTTCTGCATAGAAAATCAATTTTGAATTGTTTTTATTACTTTTTTTCAGTTTTTGCCATTTTTATTTTTTGATATTGATATTTGTTGATATTGATAGTTATTATTACTGTGAGGAAGAAGAGTACTCCTACGGTTCATGTGTCGTGTAGAGGGAATGATCTGTAGTACATGCCTCGGGCCACGCAATTGTAGATGCATACAAAGAATAAGGAGGTCCCGTTTGCGTAGAGTACTCGGGTTATTCACCTTATATTTGCGTCTCGGGAGATGTTGATGATTCTGTCGAATGCTAGGTTTGTGTCGGTGTGTATTAAGAAGTTGTACAACTTCTACAACGAATGGGAAAAATATTTGTAATCCAAACTCATCTAATTTCCTATTATTGTCATTAGTGTAATTTTTGTTACTGGTTCGCATTAGTATTTCTAATAAATACAAGTAGCAGTAAAAAATATATGAGTAAAATAATTGCCTTTAGATGTGGTTTCTCTGCTTTAATATTTTTAGGTAAGAATAGTTATTTTTAAATAAATAATAAAATTTAAGTAATAATAAACAAATTCATTCATTATGTAATATTAATATTAAAATACGATACTGTATTGCAGACGTCACTGTGTAAGAACTGGGCCCACTTTAAAGCAGATATACTAATAATAAAGTAAAAGGTAGTAAAACCTAACTGAATTGTTAGGCCTAAACAAACACAAGAAACACTAAAGTTAAGAAAAGCACAATAGGGCCAAAACACTACCTTAATAATAAGCTAATAAGTCCAATTCTCATAAGAATGGAAAGTTCTAGTAAATCAAGTTCAGTGGCCAAGAAAAGACAGAACATCCTCACTGGACAAAACCAAGAGAGAGAGTGAGTGTTTTTCACTTGAAAAACACTCTGGTAGCCAAAAGCCTAAACACTAGGTATGGAAGCCTAATTGGGCCAGCACAATACCCTAGTACAGCAGCTTGTGACAGCAACTGTAATTTTTCTATTACAACACACTGGAAATGGATTTAGAAATTGGATTCGACATTATTAAGCTATAAATTATCCTGTTCTCACATTAAAATAATATATCCAAAGGCTCCAGAAAGTTGTAAAAATATTTATGCAATAAATATGAATAATGTGACTTAATTGCTCCAGTATGCCTTCAAATCGTCATCTGCTTTAAACTCTTTTACCAGTATTCAGCTCAATAAACTTTTTACTTATTTTAAACAACTATCAAATAATAAATTTGAAATCAATACAAACAAAAAATACTTAGCAATATTCAAAAAGGTTTACAGCAATTTAATGAGATTAATGTTGAAATCGAAATAAATTTCTTGAACAAAATTTGTAGTGTGTCATGGAGAAATGGATTCGCTTGTAAAATAAAAATGGGGTGTATCTACATTTACATCATTAAAAGGTTTAGATGTTGTTGTAGACATTAATTCATATCCAACTATATTGCCTGAAATTGAAAGAGGATATTAGAGTTTGTGACGGTTTGAGCATTATTAGTGCTCTATTTTGCCACAAGGCGGAAAAGTTAATTGTTAAGATTTCTATTGTTTGACTCAGCCACACCCTCTAATTTGTCCATCATTAGTGATGACAAATGGAGTTTAGTTTACTCTTTTAACTATCCAATGATAGTTAGTTTTCTCTTTTGTTCTCTTCTATTTGAGTATAAATAGAGGAGAAAACCACTGCAAAGCTGCTGCTGAGCCATTACATTTGCATACTGAAACTCTGTCAAACTGATCTTTGATCTTTTGCACAAAAACTCGTAAGTTCAGAAGAGAACCAAAAGCTGATTGCTCATACACTCTGTCCAGGCTAGGACCATAAGCTGCACTGCTTGTACACATTGCTCAGGCTAGAGCCATAAGCCAAATTGCTTGTACCAAATAGCCGGTCTTGGCATGTGTTAATGCTCATCTGTAGCATTAACTGCTCTTGAAGTATGTGACCTGTTTGGTGTGAAACTCAATTTTGTAGAGGCGATGTTGAAAAATAAACAGCAAATGTGTAAAAATGAAAAGTTCTATTTATTCTATGGCAGAATAAATACAAATTGCCAAACAGGTGGCAAGGCTACATGGCAAGAGCTACTGAGCAAGTGTCAGCACAGCAAGTGCTGCACTGCAAGTGACTGCAAAGGGCAGTGACCTGCCCTTTTATACACTTAGGGATCTCACCCAACTGGGAGAGACCCCAAGAGCAGGTGGTGAGATATTGCACTGAGTGGAAAATTACCAGCTGTGAAATTATAAATAAAATAAATACAATAATAAAATGAAATACAGCTAATAATAAAGTATAAAATAAATACAGTGCAATATCTCACTAAAATTAATAAACAAAATTGGAGCCGTGAAACTCTAAAAATAAATATGATAAAAAGTAAACAAAAATAAGGTGGAGGCTTGGGGAACTAATGTTGGGAAATTAAGACAGAAAATAGTCCAAACAAAGCCCCCCTTTCTCCAAGCATCCCATAAACAAAAGTGGTCCGATAACCGAAAAAAAAGTTATACAATTAGAAAAAACGGTATCAGAGCAAACATTTACCTCAAATGTGAATAAAAATGGGAACAGAGAAATTTAAGTCTGGATGGAGACAAAAATTTCGTAAATATATCAGCCAGATTAAATTCAGATGACACTTTAACTAATTTAAAAATATTGTCGTTAAGCCAATCTCGGATAAAGTGGAATCTTACATCTATGTGTTTGCTGCGTCTATTCTCGATTTCATTGTGCGAAAAATAAATGGCAGAC
>JAQFZN010000934.1:0-20743 GCA_034687075.1 Geophilus carpophagus | reverse complement strand
GAAGATTCTATTTGATAGTTTCAATTTAATTTATTTTTTCAACATTAGCTAATATTATAAATTAAATTTTAAAATTAATTCTGGCTTCATTTACATGTGTTCACTCCTATTACTTCAAGTTTAAGGCCTTTTCGATCTTCTCCCTAAGATCATCATCAGAAGTGATCGAAAAGACCTTAAACTTGAGGTAGTAGGAGTGAAAACATGTAAATGAAGCCAGAATTAATTTAAAAATAACATTAAACATGTATAGATTTAAATAATCTAAAAATTAAATATTATATTAACTTAAATAATATTTCTTACCAACTGAGTAATTTAACTTGTCTTCCATCTGTTAAATTTTTGACATTTGAACCACTGAACGACCTATAGCTTCAACTTCTCGTTGAATCACAGCATCAAATTTGAAAGTAAATTTTAGTTAAATTAAATCTGATGTTGAAACGTTAATAAAATAATTAAACTGCCAGTAACATAATTAAATGCTACTTGAATGCACCTTGAATGGAACAAAAACATCTGAAAGGCAGTCGATAAAGTCAAACTGACTCAATTTTAATCCTTTTTTCATTTTCTCTGAACCATCCTCTTGAAAAGTGTTATCACGAGTAGACACTTTACTTCTTTCGGTTTAAAAAATTTAAAAACCCATTTTCTTCTCGCACTACAGGGCACATGAGGGACAATTAAGTGATATTTTTTTTCCTCTTAATTCAACTCCAAAAGTAATTAACGAGTTATTATATAACTCGTAATTGTTTTCGATTCATAATAAAGAAGAAGTTAATTAAAAATTCATCACCCCTACAACGTGCAAAAATAAACGTTGGCGCGTGCACCTTGTAAATTACTCGTCTCTCATTCTTTGTGCACAACGTCGACTCGTTGCCATTAGTTGAAGGAAATTTTACATCAGCTGCTAAAACAAAACCTCAACTCAGAACAAAGCGAGAGAAAAAGGTAAAATAAAAGTCTCTCGCACACGACTAACTCATGCTTTTAAATTGCTTTTTTTCTTCTCTTCCATTCCATAATGTTTAATTGCATGAGTAAGATTTCATCCAAATTAAAGACGATATTAAATTCCTCTTCTTATGAGTCTTAACTATAAAAGATATCGTATTTAAATTTAATTTGCTAATGTCTCACAGCATCTTTACAAAGATTCAACAAATGTTACAGGTTGCAATTTTTATTTTACTAATTTCTCTGCTTATCTCAGTTAAATAAATTCAAAAAATGACAACACAACAAAATCTTTTTTTTCAAGACCATTTTTTTAATCAAGCTTGGTCTGAAAGTACATTGGTGATGGTATTTTTCAATCCACTGGGGAGTAAACCATACAAAAAAGATACAGATCTAAAAAAAAATAAAAAAAACTCTCAAGCTCCATCCACACTCACCTTCAAACAAGAATAAAATCGAGCTAACATTCTTTTTTTATTTATTGGACCTACACATACTGAAAAACTTTATACAACAATTGGTCCTACAGTTTTCATTCACTTTTGCTCTAAAAATATTGATTACAAAAAAACAGAGATAAGGAAGATGCTTAGTGTTGTGTGAGTGGAGCAAAATACAAAACAAAATCAAACGAAAAAAGAAGAAATAATACAACAAAAAAATGAACTACCTGATACAGGGAGTTAACTACTCAAGCAAAAATAAGACTGCTGCTCTTTGCTTTTTGCTCTCTCTCTCGTTTTTTATCCCATTTCTACACGACTTTGTCTCGTGCAAATACTAAAAACGAGTCTCAAATGCTACTTCATTTGAAAAGAAAATTAGTTTTCAAATGAAATGGGTAATTTTCTTTTATGATTAGTGAGTTGGTTTCATGTGACTTAATGAAAATAAAAAATCAGATAAAATTAAGATAGAATAGAAGACTATTTTGCAGGAAAATGAAAATCAGTTCAAGAATTGCTTTTATTATCAATATTGCTAGTTGATATTATTTTATCATTGACAAGTGATAAATTATTTAATTTACATTTGATTTAATCAAATTAGTATAAAGCTATCAGATGAATAATAAATCATTAATAAAATGATTTCAATATTGATCAGAATCAACAATTTAAGTGAATTTATTAATTGTCTTTCTACGTGAGGAAGCTTCATTTAATTTCACCTTTTCTTAAGGTAAATTTTTATCTCTATCATTGTCATGTAAAATTTTTTACTATAAAAATCATCAATCAAATTAAATAATTTGTTCATTTGTCATTTCGTCTCAAAGTCATATTTCAAGTATAAAAAAATTAAAAACTGATAAAAAAAGTAAAAAAAAAAAGAGTAGCAAGATGAAGGAAATGTTATGATATTGTAAGAAAGGTAAGGGGAGGTTTAATATCGATGTACTCCAGCCGACACACTTGCAAAAAAATAATGCACTTGTGTTACTAGCAAAAAATGTTAGTAACGATAAAGTGGAATTTTTTCTCTATAAAATAGATAAATAAAAACAAGGAACTGAATATCGAGTTCTCGCCATCAACACAAGAAAATGCTGTTAAAAAAAATACTGACATGTGCATAGATTGGGCAAGAGGAAGTTACTACATCAATTTCCAGTCGACAAGAATCATTAAGAGAAGTTTCCAACTCGTATCAAATAAAATAAAATTTCAATTTCTTTTTTTTTTCATTCACAGTCTTAAACACCCCAATACTAAAAACCATCCCAACAACTTAACCAAACTATTATTAAAAAAAAACAAAACAACATAAAACATAAAAATTAATTAATTAACTAATTAATGTACAAATTTCTATTTTTATCGACATCTTGAAGGGCACATTCGTACCCTAAATATGAATATAAAAATTTCCACTCGTTTCAATTATTTTTCGTGGAGCGAGAGAAACAATAGACAAAGGGTCTTAAAGCCCCACCACTTGGCTATCACTTACCCCTCTTATTATAAATAGGGTAGTCAATTTGTTTTATAAACCTTCAATTTTCTAATTAGCTTAAAATCTAGTGCAGTTTCTTGCAAAGTTAAGTCCTTTCTCATTTTATAAATACAAGAGGAAGTCAATCGAGACTCCGAAGACCACCAGCAGCTTCAACCTCGCAAAATGTTCTTTGAAAAACAATACCAAAAGAAAACAAAATTAAAAAATAAAAAAATGGAAAACTGATGGACATTTCATCAGACTGTGAGGTCGCATGGGAAGTGTTCATTTTATCTTCCCATCTGCTCGGGAAATGTAGAGGACATTTTTTTTTCTAAGTTTATTTTTTTTCCATAAATTTTACCCTGTAAATGGACAACAAGACAAGGTGTTGCGTGGCATTTCGGAGGCAAGGTGGGCGGTTCAAATAGAGAATAGAGAGACATAGAGAGAGCCTTGGAGGACGTCACCGAGTTGAGCAGAGGGCGACATATTGGTCATCATGTTGCCAGAAAACTAGGGAAATCGGATACACTAAAAAACTGCTGTTTATTCTCATGTGATGACGGTCCTAGAATTTGCTTCGGCGGGAACGGGTCGTCGTGAACGACCAGGAGTCGGGTTATTCGCAGTTCCTATTAATTTTTGCGACTCCCCGCTCATCAGTTTGTGCTCACTTTTGGCCGAAGGTGCCCTGTTAGGATCAAGTCCACGCCTGCTAGGTAAAGTAGTGACAAAAGTACCTGGTGATTCAGAATTAGCAGCGCCCCTTTTCGGCCTAAAAGTGCTGAATTCAGTCAGAGTTCTTTCGTGAGGATCACTGTTCCGTGCACCTCCAGAATTGCTGCTCCCAGAACCGCTCGAACTTCTCGAATTTCTGTTGCTGCTACCATGACTCGAGGGGGCTCCGTTTTGATTAATCACGTGAGGCGAATGCTGCAACTTTTGATTCAACTCTGATATGAGCGGCACGGGTAAATGACGGCCCCCAACGGTCGTATCTCCATCTCGAAGAGGCGGTAAAGGTGGCGCCTTGCGGCCCGCGTACAACGGAGGCGCGGGACTACTGTTGTCTTTAGGTCCGAGTTCCCCTGCACCGTATACACCCGGTGTGTAAACCATCCTACCAGGAGGTAGTGGGGGCGGTGGACCTACGACATCAGGTTGATAGTAACCCACACCAGATCCGGACAACGACGGGTACAGTGCCCTCCTCACGTCAGGATATGAGTTAACAAACTCTTGCGGTGCCAACGCAACACCGCTCGCTGCCCCTTGTCGCAGCTGCTCGATCAGTTCGGCCTCGGTCGGATGAAGAGGACGGCACTCGTACGCGGGATGGAGATGATGTTGGTGATGGTGAGGGGAAGAGCCTCTGTTGGTGCCGGGTACTTCCTTGTCGTAGTACCCGGGTTTCGGATCCGAGCCGTACGCCTGTTGGCGGTTGCGTTCTACAGTCCGCACACGGGCGTCCGGGCCGTCGGGAAAAGGCTCTCCTTTCACTCGGTGCTGTTTGTGCGACGGGGTGCGATGATGATGAGGATGATGGTGATGGCCGTCATGTTCCACTTCACTTCCGACCGAGTCCAAGTCTCGGCACAAATCATCACCTGTCGATCCACGAAGACTGCTCGTACCCGACCCAGCTTCTGCGCCGTCCTCCCTTGTGCCGTCCTCGTCAGGATTTGGAAAATCGACTAAACTCAGTTCATCTTCTGCAAATTCGTCCTCGCTTGCTACTGAAGGTGGAGGTTCGTCACTCTCCAGGTCGGAATCCTGACTACCTGCTGTAGGTTTCTCTGATCCTGCCGATACCTCTTCGTAAGCTGGGTTGAAATGTTCACGCGATTTACTCGACTTTAAAGTGTCAGTGTCCTTAGGCGGACAGATGAAAAGTGTATTGTTCATGGGTGTGAAGCCAGCACCGCCATAATTGCTGCACTTTACGTGCTTAACATCCAGAAGCTATAAATAAAAAAAAAATAATAAAAATACAAATCAATAAAATAAATTGTATAAAAATTGGACATTTAATAAGAAAGAAATTCAATAAAATAGATCCCAAAAAGTAATTGCGTGTTAAAGCACCAGATGTACTTTAGTTGAACAATAAATCATTGCAATCAATATCATAATAAAAGCAGATTACAAACAATTTTCACTTTTATATTAAATTTAAACCAAAATAAATCAACACCGCAAAATTAATCCCGTTTGCTTAAAAATTTAATACGATCATAAAAAAATACTTATTAATATGAATAAGAGTTAATAAAACTAAAGCTCTCAAGTAAACAACACAAAGAATAAAAGCGGGTTGGCAAAAAGCCGTTTGTAATTACGAGAGTTTCATCACGCTCAAATTACATTTAAAGTGTGTAGCCATAAATCGCATTGCTGTACACACCAGTAGAGATGCATTGTGACGAGGCGCAGACACACACAACGCGTTTGGCAACGCCAACTCGACATTTGAGAAACCCCTCTCCAACATAAGTAAGAAAATAAAAATTTAAATGGCTGTAATAGATTTCGAACATCCTACTACGGTAACTTATGGTCATAATCGCCTCCGCTACTGCATCATAAATAAATGTCCCGATACGAGAGAAAGGCTTTCCGCGTTGCTTATTGGGAACTCGAAATGGAGAAAGAGAAAATCTACAAATGATTTATCTCGCACCCGTTTTGCTCCATCCTTTGGCGACACTGAATCTCCAAATCTTGTAGAAGGAAGAAAAAGTTTATAACAACCAGAGAAAAAAAATAAAATAAATATAACAAAAAAGAAGGGGGATTGAGAGGGCGAGAAAAAGATGACGCAGTTTGAAATATAACTCGAGTCCAGGTATATATACTTCTTCGGTTAGTGCAAACTTTTTTGCTGGACACTTGATATATTTCAAGTGAATCCCATATTTTATTGCAAATGATGACAGAATGTAATAACTTTGCATACAATTTTCGCAACCGCTTAAATTGATGATGTTATAAAATGCATTTAATATTATTTTGATTCATGGCGCTTCTGAAAAATCTTTACTGGGTACTTTATAAAACAAATTAACGTCACATTTTAAAACCTAACTTGCTTCTCCACTCCCACTTCATTTCTACCTTTTAAAACGTAATCCATTCATCAATAAACCCTAACACTATTCATCAATCGATGTACGAAACAACTTAATTAGATATTTCTTTCTTCTATCTTTCTTGTTTTCTAAAATCAAATAAAATCCTTAAACAAACTCATTTCTTCCGGTAAATAAAGAATGTAAGTCGACCTTCTACTCCTTTTTTTTTCTAATATTATCATTTTTTTTTACCTCTTTCATATGGCCATTTTGGGTCGAACTATGTGGGCGGGGGCGTGGTTGTTAATCATTCCTATTTGCCTGCTTGCCACTGATAATACTAAGCTCCTTTTCCAAGGGGCCCTTACATATGGACGGAACAGATAATGATTCCCGTCTCAGTCTGACGGTCTCTTTTCCTTACAAGATCGCCCTATCCAATACACACCCAGCTCTTTCAATTAAACTTTTTTCCAACTACCGTTCGTCAAAATGTTGAATCTCAGTTTATTGAAAAATAAATCGTTATAAATATTCGAAAAAATTATTATATTATCATTTATTTTTGTCATTATTAGGAAATATAGTTATTAATTCATTACAGAGAATTAAAACTGTTTTTCAGTTTTTGTTTGTTTAATGTAAACAAAGCTTTATTTTCCATTCAATTTAGTGCTTGCACATGATTAAATCCTCTGTTTACAAACATAATTATCATTTCATATCAATTGATGTATAAATTTTCCCAATTAAAGAATATAAGATTACTTCAGTGATATCTGAACTCAACTTGAACAATGAACTTGAATGCACTATAAACACTACTTACGCAATTGTATTTGCTTTGAACATGCCCACGAGATGCATACTTACCATCAATTAAGATCACTTAATCACCAGTTCACTTTTCATGAGATTAAAAGTGCATTTACCCAATATTGAACTCAACCTTTATGTGGTTTCACATTTTTGTTAGCAAATATTATATAAAAAAATTGTTTTGAATGATTTATTTACTTTTAACTGCACAACTTTTTTACTGCTCAATGAAAGAAATTTTATTAGAACGTTTTAACAACAAACATTACATTTTACCATCAAAAACAGGCCACACAATTCTACTAAAGTTGAAGGTCCAATTAAAAAAAAGAAAAAAATTATCATTTGCAAGTAGAGATAAAACACTTAGCAAAGTTACATTAAGCACGACTGAAAAACAGAAAATTACAGAAAAGAGTAAAAAAAAAAAAAGAAACTACAAAGACCAATTTAAAAATCTTATCCTGTAGTAAAGATGATGTTTCCATTACAAATAACTTGAGTCATTAGCACGATGAAAAGAAAAGAAGAAGAGGAAGGGGCCACTCATGCATTATCCAACAAAATAAATTAGAATTCCATTAAGGTGTAAATTTCTTCTCATCATTTCGAAGCAACAAAACATGCTTCCTCCTCAACAGCGACACAACTCGTTATTGTTTCTCATTTGTACTCAATTTTAAAGAAGCAATAATGATAAAAAATACAGACAAAAATTTTCAATTTTAATGAATAGGAAAATCCCTGCAATAACAATTGCAAAATAAATGACAAGTACCGAAATTAAATTGTACGAATTAAGCTCGCACAACCAGACGTTTTTTCTCGATAAATTCCTTCGCTGAAAAAACTTTTTAGATAAATTTCTCTTTTCTGATAATGATCAATAAAATGAGGCCAATAACACATCCTCTTGACAGACAAAACAAGAAATGCCTCGCTCCTTCTTACTGCCTGGCCTGACACTCCACCTTTCATTCAATACGTTTCCAAATAAGAAAACTGAGGCGTCAAGTTGTCCAAGTAGCTAAAGAAGATCGAGTCGCACTTGAATCTCAGTTTCCATCTGTTCTAGTCCTTCGTCTCATATAAATACAGTCCCTCTAGACATCTTCATGCGAGTTATAATTAATTTAATGTTTGAATAATTTTTTTTCAAGTAAGTAAAAAAATTAATTGCCTTTTTCTCCTAGTGTCAGGAAATGTCAATAAAGCTAAAATTATATTACAAATTTAATTTATATTCGCCTTTTAAACCAAACAAATCGATAAACTTAAAAAAAAAACCATTTGTAAAGTTTTTCAATTCAGCTGGACTTTTTGTGCCACCTTCAGAACCCCTATTGAGAAAATTGAAAACTATTTACCCATTTCCTGATTTACTCCTAAACAAATTCAGCAAAAACTACAAATTACTTGCTAAATGAGTTTTCCCCAGAACACAAAACAAAAAATAGATAAAAAAAAAAGCACAAAATCTATCTCCTTCAACCTTCAACTTCATCTCACCAACATCGGAAACAACACATTTGCCTAAATGCTCTTCTTGTTTATAAGCAAATTCCCCGCGATCAACGAGCCGCTCGCAACATCCCGTGGGGAAGCAGTCTGTAATGATGCACACGCGCCAACGCCAACCTTCTTCAATTCAACGGTGCACGCGCACGCGCAAACGCCCTGATGAAGCCAACTTGAGATGCCGAAGCCTGTCTTCATTAGTCGCTACGGGAGCGAGGCAAACGGTCGGCGCCACCAGCCCTGCACCCAGAATCCTCTGAGTATAATCAGGAAAAGGGGAAACAACGCGAAACCCTGACCTCGCATTCATTCAAAGGGGCAGAGAACCCAATTTCGATGCAACCTCCAACTCGAAACTTCCCCTTTTAGCTTTGATGGTTCGTTATTTTACAAATTTCCTCTTTGGCACATTGCACATAATTAAGTCCCTTAAGTGCACGAATTACTAAACTTTGTTATCAACTAAATGTATCCTATCAATTTGACACATGCAAATGAGCGCTAAAATTGACATGTGCGTTTGAATAATACACAAGGCTCCAATTAATGCCTTTATTGATTTTTATATTGTAATAAAATAAAATTTAAAAAAAACAAAAAACAAATGCAACTTGACCCTTGAAAAATGAATAAGAAACTTGAGTCATTAAAGTCGAGTGACCTTTGCAAATAGGTGGAGAAAACTGATAGAAAAGGAATGCCGCCTCGCCTCGAGGAGCCGCGAGTTGTTGGCAACTGCAAAACTCACTCGCAGCGAGAAAAAGAAGCAAAAGATGGCAAGCCCTCCAATTTCACGGCTCAACGGATTTTAAAACCAAAACGTGATGAGATTGAAGAAACGCAGCTGTTGAGACGGCTCAAATCACACAGGTATCTCCAACTAAGACGTTTGCATCATTTTATACGCAGAATATGAAAACAAATTCCAAATCTCACAATAAAATTCCCATTAAAAATTATTTATTTGCATTTAATTTATCGTGTATTATAAAAAAAAATTGTTTATGGCAGTTTTATTTTCTTCCCCGTCATCAATTCAAAAATAAATCACTTTACATCACCAACTTGTTGCATTAATTTAAAAAAAAAAAATCAAAATCAAAATAGCAGCAGTAGACAGGCAATTTGCTTCACGCAGAGAGCGTCCAAATAAAGACCAATGAGTCACGTTTTCTCATAGGAAAGGGATAACAACCAAAATCAATTATTTTTCCACTTTCATGGTTCAATAGATCACATAAACAAAACGAAAGACTCCCCCTACAATTAATTCTAATACGTCAAATGAGGCGTATAATTTCACTTAAAATAAAAAATAGTAAAGAAGGAGTCTCGAAGGAAAAGATCATATCTAAAATTAATTAATCAATAAACCGCAAACTTGTCTTATTTTCCAACCAAGCAAAAAATTTAAAAAAAAGATGAAAAATAAAGAGAGAAAAATATTAACGCGTTATTAATAACCCTAAACTGAACGCAAGCCTGAGTGGGAATTAAAGAAGAGACACGCCATCTGTCGAGATATTTTTTTTACCAGTGTAACAAATTACGTGGCACATCATTAGTGTACCCAAGATAGCACATGGCATCGTTACAAAACATCTTTAGCCCCTCATCCTTTATGATATTCAAATTTATTCGGCTCTAACGGGTTCATTAGTAATCAAATAATTGCAACGAGTCAGCCAAGTAATTAATGAGAAAAAAAAAGAAAGAAAGGTAAAAAAAAATCCTCATTGCAATATTATTACTCTGGGAGCCCAAAGGAACGCCTGCTCACGTGTGGGATGACTTCATCAAAAAGTTTTACAAAGCACATCATCTGTATGCAAGCGTCCAGGTGAGAGGGCTGCAGGTGGGTGTATGAGGCTGGGCAAAGAGTTGACGTGCGCGTCTAATTTACTGACGCTGATTACCTCACGAACAGAATAACGCTGACAGCTAAGAACGCTGACCTTTGCTTAAAAAGTTCGCGCCGAGCATGCACTATGAAACCCGCCGGGCGCCAGCACCAAAGGCAAAGGCCACGTTTCGTATTGGAGAAAACCGACCGACATTCGGTTCCAAGACCACCAACATTCGTACATCCATCAGCCGGAAGGTTGGATGAATGCGGGCGGGTCGGAATCCCCTTTTTTCTAGATAGATGGGCTCCCCCGCAACGTCTTATTCTGCCAGCTGTGATGTCACTCATTTTACCTCCTGCCAAGTTTGCATAGGACGTTTTTGTAAAAGTGGACAAGTTAATCTAGAAGTGAAGTAAAGGATGACCTTACAGTGTGAGTTAAAAAGTCATTCACCGAATCACCATTTGCATTGCAAAGAGAACACGAATTGTATGCAAATTATTGTAATTAATTGCATTGTAAAATAAAATGTCGAAATGTGTTGAATTAGAATGATTAAATATTCAAACTATTCCAAAACTGTATATTAAAAAATATTCGAAATTACTGCAATTGTAATAAATTAAAATGATAAAAAAATTGAATAATGAAATCTACAAGTTTAATTGGATGCATTAAGCATTTACAATTGTAATTCAACAAGTAAAATAAATAACTAAATAAATAAATAAAATAAATAAATAAAATAAAAATGTCCACGAACTCTGCACCTGACACAATTTTAATTTCAATTATCTGTTGAAAAGTTTGTTTCACCCCGCCACATCTATAAATGCAATCTGGGGACGCTGCACGCAATCAAAGTAACGAGCTCGAATGTTGGCCAATGTCGCAGCTGGAAGTCGTTCGGGAGACACAAACGTACCACCACCTGTGCAAATGACAAGTTTACCTTTCATGACTTAACCGTCCAACACGAACAAAACTACATCAATTCTAACATCTCGCCAGCACAAAAATAAACTCAGACCAAAAGCGAGTGAAAATATTAAATTAACTCGAAAATTAAAATTACTTTCTACCTCACGGTTCACTCGATTAATTTTATTCTCCTCTCCGTTACCCTCATTACAACAGCTTTTCAATCGAAATTAAGTTCTGTAGGCCTTAATTAGCTATAAAACCCAAATTTAGAGTTAATTTGCCATAGTTAGTAGAAAGAGGCAGCTGCCTGTGGTCACAGCTGGTCACTCGACAGAAGTGGCCAAATTGGATTACGGCACGAGGATTTCTAAGGTGGACACTGCCAACTTGTTTACGGAGGACAAGGGTCACTCACCTCCTCATGCGTTTTGAATATAATGAAGACGGCAGAGTGCTTGTCGCTCAAATATCTCTTTAAATATTCATACAAACTGCCGTTCACTTCAACCTTTCCACATAATCCATTCTATCAGAAATGTAAGTAACTTTGTCAGCTGCCCCTTAGCTTTGCTGCAAAGCTTTAAAAGTTGAAATAAAATTAAATAATTCAATTTCTAATTTTTAAAATTTTATTTCTAATTTAGGAAAAAATAAGTGAGTGAAAAAGATTAATTGAATAAAAAATTCTTTAATAAACCCCAATAAATAACTAGAAAATTGATGGAAACCACAAATCCCTTGGTGCTACGATTTGAAAAGGAAATACATCGTCACGGCCTCGACACGGTGACTTTGAAAAACCTTCCAATTTTACTCGTGACACGCACCCAACCACTCTCGATAATCCCTCAAGTCTCATAAAACCTGAGGAATGGAATCCAATATGTTGGTATTGGCGTGCGACTGCTGCCAGACAAGGTTGGTGCAGCGCCAAGGATGAAAGAACCTTTGCCCTTTTTAGGCCCATTCTAAACTACTGGACCTTTGTTCACATACCCAACTATGTAACCAACTTTTGACGTCGCCCACCCCGATGGATAGTATGTAGCATAGGGTCAGTGGCGCGTGGGGCCTACCCCTACATACTCAGAAATATGGGCGCCCCTTTTGCACCCTTCTCTGCAGGAAGGGCCTGCTGGCATCACCGCAAACGCTGCTGCTCGTAAAACTAGGCCATAAAACCCTTTTGCCAACCGACTATCCACCTCCACATTCCTAGCAGGCGCACAGGTCGACGAGTCGGGCGGGTTTATTGCCAGCACCAATGGGATTTTAATGTCCATTGGTCGCCATCTAGTCACAAAAAAACGAGAAATGAACAGAGTTGTTGAAGCGCATACCAAAAAAAAAATCAGTCTATGAAGTAATTTCAGCCAAAGTCCTTGATGATGGAAGTCCAAGAAGAAGAAAAGAAAAAGGAAAACAGTAATCGCACATATTATACCCATCATCATTATCAACTTCAAAAAGTGTGTTTTTCCTCTTTTTTTAAGTAAAAAAAAAAAAGAAGAAATCTCAAGAGAAAAACTAGATTTTTTTCTTCTTTTTTCAACTTTGTGCATTACATTAAACTACATCTGGAAGTCTCCACAGAGACAGTTCTCTTCAAGTTAAGTGCAATCGGAGAAACGAAACTTTTCCTTTTGATCCCCCATCCCCTTATCGACTGAACCAAACAAGCAACATACTTAAAAGCAGAGAAGGGAAAAATCACGTCAGATCCCCAACTCCCACAGCTCCTAGTCAGCGTTCGGTAACAACCCCTAGACCAAAGTGTAGTTTAGCCGCCTCCTCTTTCCAATTACCTCAAACTGAGCCTGATCTAATCACGAATCGAATGAACGACCAGTGAGAAGAGTGGGCACTTGGGATGTGAACTACGTGAAAACACTACACCATTTAGCAGTAGCAACAACACCAACTAACATTCCCCCTTCTAACAACGATCACTTTTACACGTGCCCCTTCATTCCTTATCGATTTTTCTACATGTCAACGTCGTTCAAGGGGATTCTCTTCCTGATCCCACATCATCCTCTGACTGTATCCTTCGACTCTCAATGCATATCATCATTTGCTCGAGCAGTCTTTATTCGACTTTAAGAAACCCAGGGTCTTTGAATGTATTATAATTCTGGACCGCAACCGTTCGATGACTAACTGCGTGATGGGGTCACTCAACCGATCGTAGGGTTTCCAACATGCGAGTAAAAACCCTTCAAAATGTAGCACACCTTGAAAACGTGTAACAATCTAGAGAGAAGAGAAAAAAAGGTAGAAGGAGAAACTGTATTTGACAGGTGTTTGGACCGTGAACTCAGGTCGAGAATTTTTGATGATGATTCAGCGTCTGAGATGCCAAACTCGAGTCGCTTCGAACGCTCACTTACGTCGGCATAAATCAAGAAAGGGAAGGTATGGGAGATATATAGAAAGGGAAAAAGAAAAAAAAATACACGGAGCAAAATTAATCAGCAGGCGCAGCAGGGGAGTTGAAAAAAAGAGCTAGTATAGATGAGAGAAAAGAAAAAGTGAAATCTCTCGTGGCATCAATTAGTTGGAGAAGGAAAGTGAACGAATAAAAATATAGCTTGAAACAGAAAAAGAGAACAAAAACTAGAAATATATAGTTGCAATGAGCTTGAGAGACCAGCTCTTTATTTTAAACATTTATAAAAAAATAAATCTTAAAACAGCTTTAATTGGTCCATGAAATTGGAGAAATGGTTTATTGTACTGCCCATAAAACTTTATTGCTAAAAGCTGTGTATAAACCTTAAACATCTACCGTAAGACGTGTAATGAGATAATTATTTTAAACCTATTTAATATTATTAAATATTAATATTTAGTATTAAATAGGTTTAAAATAATTAATTTAAAATAAACCTAATACTATACTAAGCTATTCAACTTGAAGAAAGTAAGAGTGTTCAATATCCAAAGTATTATTGATTATTTTAATTATTTTTACATTTTTTTATTATTTTACAAGCAATTAAATTTTTCAAGAAATTGATTATTGATAAACAATTACTGGTGTTGTTTTTAATGATAATATTCTTAATTCAAGGCAGCCAATTTTGAATAACATTATTTACCGAGTTAACTTCCTGATCAAGTGTAAAAACTGTTCGTTAAGCACTTTATTGTCGCAATCCAATTTAGTTCATTTCTTAAAATCAATAAATATCATTTTAATTTTAAAACCAGAAATGAATTAAATATAACTACTGATTTTTAGAATAAAAATTCTACCATTCGTTAATTTGCTAGTTAATTAATAATTAGTTATTAACATGTCTTATTTTAGTAATGCTGACCTTTCATAACTAAAAGATAAGAAAAATCTAATTAAAGAAGTTTTGTTTGTGAACCAGATTAAATGTACGACAAATTTTCCTGATTTTTAAAGTTCGCCTGATGCTCAGTGAAAATCAATTTTAGTAAATGTCAGATTTCTAGTAATTTATAAGAGAATGTGCAGCGAAATAAACTTTGAAATCAATTTTTTAAAGTGAAGTTTTGAAATTATTAATTAAAATTCATATTTTGTTTAATGTTTATTGGCTAAAAATAATATTTGTGTGTGATTAATAACACGTGATAATATATTACTAACAGTTTAGAAATCACTTTAAGTGACAAAAACAACGAATTCTGCAAGTAGCTATCATAATAGTTTTCTTCAAGATTCCGCCCTTAACATAACTGACTTATACTTTTAAGAGCACTCAACAGTGATCCCTTAGGATCTGTCTGCTAGTATTAGAACTCATTATTAAAAAATAAGCGAAAACAGTCATAAAATATCAATTTCAAAAACAAACTTTAAACTACCATAAACTTTTTTCTTAAATTTTTTTCATAAAACTTAAAAAATAAAAAAATAAAAAGTTAAAGCTTAAATTTAATTAATTTCAAATTGAAATCAAAGAAATGGCCAACATAAATCATTCATTAGAAAAAGTAGAGTTCGCAATCTCGTATTTGCCATCGTTTATATCCAATTAAAGAAACAATAAAAATGCAGTTAAATGAGAGAAATAAAAACAAAAAAATTCCAATAAAAATTTCATTTTCAACGTAGAAAAAAATTCCATGACTATTTATTGATCGAATTACAAACCCATATTAGTTGCGCACTGACAAATTCACAATATTTCAGCCAAATTGCCCTTGAAAACAAATGATACGAAAGACTTTGCTTGCAAAAATTGCCTTTTGAGAGATTTCGATTGTACGTGATAAAAAAAAAAGAGAGAGTGAATGCTTTTCCTCTACGGTACCTCAGTAGTGCACGAGTGAATTGGTTTCAAATTATGATAAATGAGCAGCCGCTTCCACCACATAAGACGAGTGCAACAGATTGGAAAATGATGAGCAAAATAATAGGGAACGTAGCACAAACCTAAGTCGAACCCACTCTCGCTGGCACCATGGTCATTTGTCGATTAAATCAATTTTACACGTTTACTGCCAAATACAATAGAATAAATTCATTTTACACCATTTCTAACCACTTTTTTTTTTTAAATCGTACAAAAACAAATAAAAAAAAACACTAACAAATAAAATAAATTTGCTAATTTTTATTTATTTTATATTTATTCACACCTTTCACAATAATGATAAATTATTTTGTAATACTTCGTATATTATATGTTTTGACATCCTTACATGCCACATTAACGGTTTTACAGCTCATTCACTCTAATAATAAGTCACGGTTTCATTCTTAATGATGACATCAGCTCGTGTACTACATTTTAAGGTAAAAATAAGGCCCACCGAGCTCATCTCGTGCAGACGAATGAGGCCCACATGTAATTTCAGAGGGATCAAAAACTCCCGACGGAGCAAGCCGCTCCTCGGGGCCTTAATTACATCCAAAGCTTTCCGTCTCACCTGCCACAGAGTGAAAATAACGCCTGGCTAAAAAAAATTAGCACCTGTCCACTTCACGACTGGATCATTATGTCATTTCTGACATTCGAATTCCTTTAGATAAAATCAAATTACTTGAAGAAGGTGTAAACAGAAAATTACAAAAGCTAATGTGACGGTAAATAAAATAAAACAAAATAAAAATAAATAATTTTCTCTCACTCGAGTTATAAATAAAAAGTTTTGCTGACAGACGACAGTATTGCCTCATTGACATTCGGATAGAAATGTTCGCAGCTTACTGATCGGCTGGACAAAAGAAAAGATTTCATTTCCAAACGACGCACTTCAGCATACCAATGAGTGAAGTGATCACAGAACAACTTCAAAGCAGACAAGGGACAACCGAGGCGAGAATAAAAACTGGAAAGTAAAATCGACACACAAGACAAGAGAACTTTAAACTAAAAAAAAAGAAAAAAAAAAGAAAAAAAAATCCTAATCCTAGAGATGTATTAATGTGTTTTCCGTGTTTTCAAGTTCACGTTATCAACTCATGCGAAAAAGAGAATGATGTACTTGGTACTACACAAAGATAAAGATAAAAAGAGCTAAAGGAAAAAAGTATATAAAAACTTTTATAGAAAAAAAAATACTTAAACGGCGAAGAATTACCTATCAACATCGAGAAAAAAAATTAAAAAGAGCTTTAAAGAAAAAACAAAAAAAATCCATCACGCTAATGTTTGATGCATTAAAAAAATTTACATGCCATGATAGAGATACAGTATAAATAATGACTGAGACAGGTTTCCTGTATAAATAAATGCACTTTCTTCCAAGTGTGTAGATAAATGACTCTCTAGAAAACTTTGTCCTATTTTTTTTATTTACAAAATTAAAAAAAAGTAAACGATCGTTTGATGTATCATTCACTTCTAATCTAAACACCTGTACGTGTATTAGTCAGAGAAAACAAAACTCAGCTAATTATGAATGCAATGCGTGCTCCTTCTATTTTCCACGTCAAACTTAAGTCAACAACACTCAAGGTTATCTCGGATATTAGTCAAAGTAGTCTAGATGTACTGATTAGCACCACCAACACAGAGTTCGCTTACCTCACTCAATACATAATTTAGCTCTGAGAAGAAAAAGAAATCTCCTAACAAACACATAAACAAACATGGTGCAAAAACACGCAATTTTAATAAGAAAAATTAGAAAATGAAAATGAAGGAAGGAAGAAAGAGCGATAATCACCTTGAGCTGAGAAGGCACGCCTACCTCGATGGGAGCCATCGTCTGCTCGGGATCGCAATGATTTGGGAGCGGCCGTTGTCGCGGATGATCCCGCCGAAAATTGGCTAGGTCCTCATAGAGGACGCTACGGGCCCCCGACAGGTCACAACGATTCTGCGGGGAAGTCTTACACGGAAGGAAATTCTGCATTTTCTTCTTATGTCTGAAAAATATAAAAATTAAATTAAAATTTGAAAGAAAAAAAAATTTAAACAAATTATTTTCCTTAAAGGATTCGTTTGTGAGTTTTTCTCGCAGAGTCAACTGCGTGTGAAACAAGTGGCATCACCGAGCTGTGGATAATTACTTTATGATTAAGCCGAAACTATGACGCGCATTTGCTCAAGAAGCAACGTCGACATCCAAGACTGCTCGATGCATTCATTAAAAGTGGAAATCCCTTGTACAGACACTCAGCCAAGCGTGCAAAGCAAACAGACGTTGGCAAAAGAAATGCAAACTCCTTTATATTATCACACGAGCAACCAACAAGAGCAAACATATTTCTGACAACTTAATGCTATACATACACCCTCATTCTTTATAGCCATCAACTATTACTTTTTTCCCATGTTTATTTATTTTTTTTTCTTCTAATTTCAATCGCCATCTTTAATACGAGATAGAATATTGTCAACATCATTAACACTAATGTTTGTGGCTTAAATTTGATAAGCATTTTATTCGATAAGTAATTTTTTAAATATAAACTGTATAAATAGAATTCAATGTTTGCGTAGGAAAAATATTTTATACATGTTTAAATTGAATTATATTATTATTCAATTGTAAAAAGTGCTGGAATTGCGAGAAATAAGTAATACACAACGGTCTCGTTTTCACTCATGCATGAAATATACCTATGCAATCATAAACCGACCATTACGAGACTCTTAGTTGAGTGCAATTGCATTACTAAATGAATGTCACATTGGACTAAATGTTTTCTTCACTGTAATTTCATTTATTTCTTGTTTTGATAAGTTAGAAATTACTTTTGTCTCAAGTCATGCAAATAATTTCTCTTTACAATAAAACAAATTCGTATAAATTTTTATGTATTGTATACACATTAATGCTAAGAATAACTGACAAGCACCAGAACTTATAAAAATTTATCACATATCTAATCAGAATTGCAAATTGTATATTCATGTTGTATATAAAGTATATTGTTGGTACTGAACTTCTCACTATTTATAAATGTATCTTAAACTTAAATTTACATCTCTAAAATTCAAATTCAAATTAAACAAAATACAAAAATTAGCATTTACATGACCTCTTGCTTACAATTTACAAAACGCCACCCATTTAAGCAACCACATCTAATTTTTATTAAACATCCATAAAAAGAAAAAATGTATTAGATATCGATCAACCACGACCAATTCTCTCTTCAGACTCTTTCCCCCTTCCCGTGATGCATTTTTATTGATTTTTAGGAAAGAAGAGGAGGAAAGTGCGAGGAGAGAGGGCAGATGAGAACTGGCACACAGAGCTCAGTGCATCCGACTCGTCCATGTGGAAGAAACTGAGATTTTGCCGCTCTTCCAGCTCGCTACCCTCCCTACTGATAACATCGTTATCCCCCCCTTTTTTCCCTGTATGAATATAGAAATAACTATAAACCCCCTTCCTTGTTTCTACTTACCACACCCATCACTGATTCCCCATTCACCTTCAAACAAAATATTTCTATTTAAAAAACCCGAATTACCCATTCACATACAACATTTAACATAAAAGCAATTTAAAAATATTATTCTAAGCCATTTAACGTTGAAAATTTTTTTTTAAAAATAAAAACGAAACGATAAATTTATTATAACTTTTAATTTGACAGAAACCTCTAGTTTCTAGCCCGCAAACCAACTTCCATTTGCTAATTCACCTATCGGGAAAAGGTTTATCTTGTCCGGCAGCTGCATAATGGAAATCTACATTAAAATGTAATTCGAATCAATGAAGAACAAAAGGAAAAGTTGTGTAAATGCCGCGGAGCAGACCTGGTAAAGAGAAGCTAACACAGAGCATTCGAGGCAAAAGCGGACACTCGTGACTCCCCTCTAGAGCACAGGCATTAAGTTGGAATTAAACGAATTTAAAAGTTGCCTCTTATTCCACCCCCTCGCTGGGGTTAAACATGATGGAACCGCAAATTAAGTGAGAGAAGCACCAAGGGTTATCCAAAAGGTGAATTAGGCAACGGAAAGAGCACAAGCCTCAGCAACATAAATCATTTGTTGCTTTCAACTTCTCTTAAAGTTCGCCACACTTGAATTTAAATTATCGCTCTGAGGGGGCTAAATTCGTAGGCGTTTGCCCGTTTAACACCTGGCGTTCCAAAGAGAGAAAAAGGGTTAAAGAAGAGAGAAGAAATAATGAGTGGAGACATGGCACAGAGTTGTGATTCTGCCGTTATTGAGTGTGTGGCTGATTGGATTTGGGCGAGCGTGTAAAATCTCATTCGTCAATAGCCAATAACGGGAGACAATCCATCAACACTTGATCCTGGGGGCTTTTCGTGACTCGACTCCTGCGGTGCAGATTCCTTCACCTTGTGCAAACCTTTCTGTCGCTCTCCCTTTGCACTCCACATATATTCAAGGTGACGATAAACGAGCATCGTGTCACCTTGTTCAACGCTCTCCTACATCACTTTTCAAACGATTCGTCACACTCGTTCGCCTTTAAAAACTTTATGCATTATGTGCACTAAACTAAGATTAATTTAAAACCACTATCTTAATAAATAACTCTTCAGGTGGTTGATGGGGCATGGCTGATGGGAAACTGAAGATGGCAGGGTCGCAGTTCGCCCAGGCAATTATCACTCAGCACATGATTGTGGCATTAGCCATGATCAGCTGTGAAGTGCGCGCCATCTCCCACTCTCTCCCAGTCTCACACTACGGGGATTAGCACGTGACAGGTGACGTGCTTACAATCCGGCACATCATTAACTCGACGTCTCATTTTGTTTTCAAAACCGATTGACAAATTCTTTTAATTTAAAGAGAAAGTTACTATTAAAAAAATAATAAAAATCTTTAATATTATTATATTCAATAGTAATAGTTATAAAAACTAACATTTACTACTTTGACTAAACGCATAATTTCATGCGTGTTTGAGATTGATGTTATTTTAAAATTTTCATTTTGATTGTGTGTAATGTGACGTTAACATGCAGCTGCATTAAACTAAATTATTTCATGTCATTTTGTTTTGTTAGTTCAAACGTGCTATTGCAACATATAAACTAAAAATATTGAAATAAGGTTTATATTTATTTTTCATTTCAAAATGTCTAAACCAACCACCGTTTATTACATTGAAACAAACCTGTTTCACATGCAAATAAAATTTATTCGCTTTAACTAACTCCTTAAACAATCCCGAACCAAATTCACTAATAATTGTTACTTGATATTATAAATCTCGTAATTATTTTCACAT
>JAQFZN010000933.1:0-20746 GCA_034687075.1 Geophilus carpophagus | reverse complement strand
AAACAAAATAAAATTGAGACAAATTACACACTTGATGTGCTCGACAGATTAAATCCAGGTCATGCCGATTCAGAAACTTGCTGACCACATCAGCTCCAAAAGTAAAAGAAACACCACGATCATTCTCTCCCCATCCTTGTACATCTTTATCTGGATCCGACCATAATAAATCGCACAAAAGACCTGCAAAATACAAATTCACAATTAATAACAATCATTTCTTCATCTTTTTTAATTTAATCGATTTACTTTACCGGTATCTGGCACATCTGTTGGTCGTGTTATACGCCTAATTTGTTCCATCGACTGCAAATCGGGAGAAAGACCTAACGAAAACAAAAATTAATTTATTCATTTATTTAATTAGAAAAATTAAAAATCGAAAATTTAAAAATACCTCCATGACAACAGAATATTTTTTCATCAATAACAGCTGCAATAGGGAGACAATTGAAACAATCTGTAAATGTTTTCCATAACTTAATGTTAAACCGGCGTTTACCTAAAAAAAATACAAAAATTGAATAAATTTTGAATAAAATGAAAAAAATAAAAATCAAATCCAAATTACATTCATCATAAAAACCGTATATTCTGTTTATGCTGGCACATTCATGATTTCCACGTAAAAGAAAAAAGTTTTCTGGATACTTTATTTTATACGCCAAAAGCAGGCAAATTGTTTCCAAAGATTGTTTCCCTCTGTCGACATAATCACCCAAAAACAGGTAATTCGCTTCTGGCGGAAAACCACCATATTCAAACAAACGAAGGAGATCCGTATATTGACCGTGAATATCACCTAGAAATAATTTATAAACTCAATTAATAATTAATTAATTTTATTTTTCCTTTATTTTATATTAAATCAATATTTTACCACATATTTTTAATGGCGCTTCCAATTCTAATAAAATAGGTTGACTGAGAAAGATTTCCCTCGATTTCAAACATAATCCTCGTACTTCGGTTTCTGACATCTGAACTATTTTTCCAGGTCGACATCCTCGAACTAGAAAAAAAGAAAAAATACTTTTAAAATTGTTTTACTTTCGTCGTGTTTATATATAGAAAAGCGACGTAGTTCGAGACATAATATTGATCTGTGCATTTTAAATCATTCCTTAACGTTAAACCACTCCTTTTTTTTTTTACTTTTCCACAGCGAACGTAATTCTAATCTACTGTTAAAATGTGCCGGTATTTTCATAGCGGAATTACGCAGTCAACTGATTTTTTAGGTTGAAAATTGAGGCGCCGTGAATAAGCCGATGACGAGCAAAAGACGAGTATTGTTTTTTTACGATTTACTTGTTTATTGTACGTAAAATGTATATTTTTACGTGCTTAATTTATCGTTTAGTAATATTTAAAGAGTTGTCTATAGATAAGTCGTGGTTAATTACCTTCAAGTAATCTCGAAATCAAATTATCAACATTGAGCTCTGTGTCAGCCATTTTCTTATTTTTACTACGCATTCTTCAGAGCATGACGTCACTGTTTAATTTGTTATTTGTTTCGCCCTCTCGTGTCGTTTCTATTAATAGCGAAAGTTAGTTTGAAAGTTTTACCGGTAAATAAAGTACTTGTGGGCCAGTAATTAGGTCGTAAATTGAAATGAATGTGGATATAATTTAACGAACGATAAGATAAAGAAAAGTCGTAACAGCAAGTACAGTTTTTAATGGAAAGATAACCGATCTATTTAATACTTACAATGATATGAAATTTGACGTCATTTCCCATTCAATTAATAGATACAACAAATGCACACAATCCCAGTTTTGCCTATAATTAATCAATAAATGAATTGTTTTTCTTATTTTAGGCACAAAGACAGAAAGGCAGAAATCATTTTCAATACAAAAGAAAATTAAATAATTTAAAAATTAAAATAAAAGAAATTGTGTTTTTTTTTTAAACCGTAAAAAATATTTTTCAATTAAAATTTCTTTTACACATTTGTAAATATTGTAAATATTACATTTGACATGTGTAGTAACAAAAAAGTCACGTATACGATATAATAATTTCTTTTGTATACGACAAAAATATTCGCTATTGACTAATTGATAAAATTTCAAACTTTGATATGATTTGAATTATGAGAATATAACACTTATAGATATTTTATTTCTTTGAAAAAATCAATTGGTAAAAATTATAACAACAGTTATTATCATTATTATTATAATTTTAGAATATGTATATCTCTCTATCAGTACAACGTTTTAGTACTTTGAATAATAATAATTCTCTCAACTACTAAAATAATTCCAGAAAAGGCAAAATTCGGAAATCCAGTACACTTGTGAATGGTGAAAACGTAGTGAATTACATTCATCTCATTCAAACCTATACTGGAAATCGAAATTTTCAAGAAATTTATAAATATATCATATAACTTATAAAATTAAAAATTCGATTGTCATCAATAAATAAATAAATAAATAAATAATAAAAATAAATACAAAATGAAAAAATTTATTTAAAATTATATTAAAAAAATTAAATGTGACACATTTTTTACATAAAAAAAGAAAATATTTTTAAAAAAAATTCGTTGATGTTTCGCCCTCCATTTGTAAAATCAATCGCACATTGGTTTTTTGCTTTGTTTTGTTTGTAAAATTTAAATAGGACATGATTAAATATATTAATAGTAAAATGTACAAAGAAGAATTGGGAAGAAAAAAGAAGAAAGAGGTAAAGAAATTAATGGAAGAGGTTGGATTTCATTTCTTTCATTAACGAGGGTCCTCTGGTGATGAAGTGTCGCCACCTGATCGTGCTTTCACTCGAATACTCTCACGGATGTTATCATCTATTTGCGGAGTGTATTTTGGTCCACTCAAACCACCGGAATGAAGTCGAAGCTTCTCAGGATCAATTTCATCGCTTTTCACCAAGAAAATGGATCCGAAATTTAATTGTGGGATTTCGCAGAATAAGTTCATGACTAACATCATAAAAGTTAGACCAATCAAAAGATAAACTGAAAAAAAAATTAAGAAATTGATAAATTTAGTTTAAAAATAAAATCAGAAATTGATAAATTCGAATATCCAGTCCAGTTTTGAATGAGCAAGTCGTATTACTTCACGTTTAATTCATTCACAAATGAACTGGAAATACGATTTTTTTTCCCATTTTTAATAAAATTTGATTACCTGAACAAACTACTTTGTACAAAGGTCTCAAAGGTTGGTTGGGGTTATCACCAGGAATGTAGTCGCCTAATCCGATAGTTGTGAGCGAAATAAAGCAATAATACAGAGCATCCAGAAAACCCCACGCGGGTTCCAAACTGGAAAACACAGAAGCTGGGACGATGAAGAAGAGTAGGAAAATTAAAATGACCATAATAGATAGGTGAAACATGCGAATATTAAACGGCTGATACAAATGTCCAAGGCGAGAGTTGAGAAATTGGAGGAAAATTGTTACAGGAATCATCAGTCGTTGAACGAACGACATGAGTAAAATCATGTTCAATGGAATGCCCAGTAGCGCGTAAATTATACAGAATATTTTACCGCCTTCTGATAGTGGAGTCACGTGACCATAACCTAAAAGAAAAAATATAAATTTCAGTTTAAAAAAATGTTAAAAACAAAATTTCAATTCAAAATATGCCACAAACTCGCTTCTGAGATATTTAAAAATTAAACAAAACCTTTGCTGCATTCCCATTGGTTGAATTGTCAAGTTCACCCAAGATGCAATTCGAATTGGAAAATAACCGTTACAATCACCTGTCATTTTAATCTTTCACATCGGTCTATTGATTCAACTCGCAAATCTACTATTACTATTGTAAATTTTTATCTATATCTTTATTTTAGTTACCTATTGTTGTGATAACAGTTGTGGCGAAAAAGAAGGATTGACCGAAGCTCCAATTCGGCTCCATCGTCACATTTCGAACGGCGGAAACACCGACATTATTCGCATTGATAATTTCAACTATAAATTCTTCTAACGCTTCATCTTTAAAAATAAATCAAAAACAAATTAAAATTTTTCCAATCATATAACCTAAAACATAGACACGTGTATGAACTGTAATAAACTTCAAAGGTCAAAGATGCATACGGGAAAAAGCAATCTCTCTTTTCATTAGCAGTTGAAATTACACTAAAGTCAGCAAGATAAAAATACACTATCAAACCAATGACGTCATCGGTAAAACAAAGTGCACGGGTGCACGAAAGAGTAACCAGCGATTAGAGAAAAAATTTAATTCAACCAATTGTATCGTTAATAAAAAATAATTTACCTGTCAACGTCGGATGTGATTTTAAAAAATTTTGTCTCGTTTTCAGCACTTTATGCGTCAACTCTGTCTCAATTTCAGCTTCGAGCGCCATGAAAGCCATCGCGCCGATCAACAAGTACACAATGTACCAAATCGCGAATAAAGTTAAATAAAAACTACTTCGACGAATACCGAATATTTCAAGTCGTTTCCTCGGTATAAGTGGAGTGTTTTCCAACATGATTAACACACAAGTAAAAACGTTCTTAAAAAATGTATCTGCCGGCAGAATAACACTACAAAATAAAATAAAAATAAAGAAAAAAATTTATCACATCCAACATTCAGTGATGAAAAATAAACAGGAAATGTTCTTTTATATACACATTTCCCGGCTTTCCGGAGCAAATTATGCATTGAATAGTATTAAAATACCTCAACGATTAAAGTGTTGCTGGTCAGCTCACACGCCAGTGCGACATGGACATGATTCGGTCGTAAACGTTTGATGATAAAAATGAGGACACGAATGCAACTATCATGTTATAGGGACATGAAACAGGGCTGCTGTGAGGTTTTAGTCTCGTTGCTACCAACTTTTCTCTTTTTTTCTAATCTAATTGATATCACGTTCACAGATGGAGCGATAATGACACGACGCTTCGATTAGAAACGACAGATCAGAGAGTAAAATCAAATCTTGTTGACAACCAATTGACGCCATTAAAAAAAATTTCAAATTTCAAAAATAACGGTTTTTTTTATTTAGTTTTGAATTTAAATATTGATTAAAATAAAACCAGCTGTTGATATAAATTTAATTAAAAATTTATGAGTTTTTTTTTTTGAATTAATGAAGGATTAAAATTGAAAATGATGAAAAATTGATGACTTTGTACTCGAGATTAACATTCCAGCGGTTTTAGATTCTGCTGATTTTTCTATCGGTTGCTAAGGAAACAATTCGGCCATTGTGTGCAATACTGTTCAGATGCGTGGGTTTTAAATTCGATAAATAGAAAGATGGGAGATAAAAAGTAACTAACTTGTTGTTGTTTCTTTTTTTCTTATTAAATTTATAAGTTGTAACGCAGTAATATTAAATTTATCGATTTCTATTCTGTAAATTAAGTTGAGTGTACATCTGCTATGGCCGCACGTATCAGTCAATATTTATTAAGGGTAATGTAAATATTGGACGTTGAGAAACAGCTGTTTGTGCTTAAAGCGTTAAAACCTGACCAAACGTTACCTACATTTTGTTTGTTTTTACATCGTTAGGTTTATTTCGTATGTAAATTGAATTAGGTGCTTGAAATTGAATTTTAATTGTTTTTAAATTGCATTTTTGACCTTTTGGGTAATAAACGTCAATAAAAATTGGAGTTAAATTATTTTTGTTAACTTACCTGTAACACATGTAAATCTTTCGAGGAATTTGCTCCTTCTTTCACGTAGATCTCGCATTTTTTCGACTTCTTTTGGTGCTTCGATGGCGGAAAAGATGGACGCACCGATAATCAAGAATAGAAGGTAAAACCCCAATAAAACTAGCACACGAACGTGACTGCGACCAAGACCCATACTCCATACGGGTAAAAACACCCTGGCTCCAAGAGAAATGTATCTTACATCAAATATTGGTGCTTTGTGATGGTGGTTGGAGTTGAGATAGGCTTAGCTGCTGAGCACTGAAAAAATTCATTAAAAATACATTAAATTACGATTTATTTTTTCATCTATGTCTTAAATACGGCAAATAATTAAAGTTTTATTTTTATATTAGATTATATTTGGAATAATAATCGGTTTATATTTTACCTCCAATGTGCTGGAATTATTACATCAAATTTTTATTGACGGTTGCGAAGTCGGCCATGATGCCTCGCCAGTTATTGCACTGCATGGCGCTGCTGATTAATAAAATATATCATTTACGTCATGATTTTAAAGTTTAATTATTATATGTAATTTATAATTTGTTTTAAAAATAACGTTGAATAAAAATAACTAGGTATTATTAGAAAATAATAGAAAAATTGTAATTTTATTGTGGATAGCAACCGATAGAACACAGCTGTCATGGCGGCCTCCTTGAGTTTACCGGGATTTGGGTTTTTGCGATGTTTATCTGCAGTTAATGTACAAAGAAAAGCTTGCGTCGCTTTGTCGCAGTGTATACCGTTACAGAATAGGTTTGAATTTAATATTTTAACTATTAATAATTATTTAATCTGATTTTGTTTTCGATCTCGTTAGAATACCTCAAATCGTGTGTTGCAGACGGTTTTTCAGACAACACGGTTTGTACAGTTCGAAAACAACTGCGGTAGAAATGAGTGATAGATGCATTCAGGTATTATACTGATTAAAAAATAAAAAATTTAAAATAAAATTGTAAAGTAGATTAATAAGATGATTTATCACATTTCAGAGACTGAAAGATGTCTTATCAGAAAAGGATAAATATCTACGAATTTTAGTAGACGGTGGTGGATGTTCTGGGTTTCAATACGTATTTTCCCTAGATAATAAAGTTAATCCTGATGATAGGTACTGATGTGTCATTTTGTCATTAATCATTTGTATTAATCGAATTTTTTGTTTATTTTATCAATTTATTGACAGTGTTATTGAGAAAGACGGCGTTGGAATTGTAATTGATAAAATGTCGTTAGAATTCATGCAAGGTGCAACTGTAGATTATTCGGAAGAATTAATTCGTTCGTCTTTCAGGGTGCTTAATAACCCGAAAGCAGAAAAGGGTTGTTCTTGTGGAGCGTCGTTTAATGTTAAAGGAATTTGATTGATGGTTTCTGTAAATGAATTTTTGTAATCATGACGTATAAAATGTGAAAATGCGGATTTCTAGTACACTTTAGAATGAGAATGATGTAAATATGACGTTTTTGTCGTTCACATGTGAACTGGGAATCCGAATTTAACTATTTTTATGTATCTTATTAATTTATTTGTTTGTAGTGAATTTTTGAATAATAGAAAAGATATTTTAATAACATTTGTGCTAAAGTTTGAATAATTATTTAATTTATTTAATTTATTTAACAACCACAATTTTTGTTTTAAAAAATCGATGCATTTGATAATTTTTTTTACATTCAGTTAAAGTTTTGCATTTTACAAAACAAATTAATAATAATAATAATAATAAAAAGAAAACATTAAGTAGAATGAAAGAAAAATGTATAAGATTTATTTAAAGCTTCAGCTTAGATGTCGATTTGATAGAAATTGTAGTAACAATGCGATACGATTACTGTGTTTACCAGTGATTATTTTTTCCACTCTTGGATGAGTGTACCGTTGCTAATTCTTCAGAAAAATGGAATGATTTCCTATCAAAATTATCAGTTTCTTCATTTTCCTTTTTGTTTCTTTGATCCCTGAACAAATAAAATGAAAATAAATCAAAAATGAATAAATTATCAACAAATGATTACCATAGTGGTCATTTTTAATTTAAGAGCGTCGATCTCATCCTTTTGCGACGTTAATTTGTCGTTCATATTCGCTAGATGTTCGCTCATCATGTTTAATTGACTTTCGTAACTTTTAGAAGATAACGCCATTTCTTCCTAAATTTAAAAATAAAACCGTTAAAATTGAATTTTTCAATTTTTCAATTTATTTTACTTTTAATTGATCGGCAGTAAAATGCGATGAATTCAATTGGTCCACAATTTGCGCACGATTTTCGTCAGCTAGCTGAAGACGTCGCTGTAAACTGATGAGTTCGGCATGATACGCGGCAGCTTTACTATCAGCTGCCTGCATTTGTGAAACTAATTCTTTAATATGTTGAGTAAAATAGCTCTTTATTTCCGATTCGCGATTATCTCCTTGTGGCGCATTCGCATTTAATACTTCCAATTTTCCTAACTGAAATTAAATTTTTGTAATTTGAAAATTTAAAATTTAAAATTTCAAAAAAAATTGAAACGGTTTAATTTTACCATAGAAACACTTGTTGGCGATCCGCCATTTTGATCAGCCATGTTAACTAACATAACCTCGTCAGTACTCGAACCACTGCTGATGGTACTAATGGCGTCACCACCACCTCGCAACTGTTCTTCAAGTTTTTGAAGCTTTTTGATATCTTTTTCGTGTTTAATTTGCAGTAATTGAAACTCGAGCATCCAATGTTCTTTAGCTTGTTCCAACTTACTGATTTTTTCTTGACTAGTTGCAAGCTAATTTAAATAAATTACATTCAATTTGATTCAATTAATAATATTATTATTATTGTGTTTATTTTACTTGTCTCGCTAAACTTTCTCTACTTTCAGTTGAACTGAGCAAAATTTCCTGATTACAAAGCGCTTCGTGATACGGAACTGATTTTGGAGATTCCTAGAAAAATTTATTTTATAAATAGTTTATTTTAATATTTAAATTAATTTCTTTTCATATTTAGTTCGATAAATTACCGTTTGTATTTCGGTCATGTAATTTACAGCTCGTTGTTTAAATCGGCTGATAGCGGGAGATGTTTTTCTATTAAAAATCGTATTGTTTACTAAACCTTTTTGACCTTGCCCAAGTCCCTTGATTATCATCGAATGTTTTGATTTCATCAAACTTGATAACTGAAACAAAAATGTTGATTTTTCTCATCACTCTTTCAATGATAAGTTGTTAATTTCATCATTTGATCGTTTACTTTAGCCGTTGATGTCACTAAAGATATCATTGATGATAAAACACATTCGTCTGTACTTCTCAGTTTCTGTGTCGATGTAGGCAATTGGTGTTCGATAGAAACACGAGCGTTGTAATGAACTGAAGCTTCTAGAAATTATAAACAAAAAAATCTGTTTAGTTTTTTTAAAATTAATAAACTAACAATTTTATTATCATTTAATTGGTAAACATGTTTAAATCTTTAAAATGAGTAAAAGAATTGTGAAATATCAGTAAAAATCAGTTAAAATTAGTGAAATATCAGTAAAAATCAGTTAAAATTAGTGAAATATCAGTATAAATCAGCTAAAGTTAGCGATAAATTAGATAGAATCATTTTAAATCAGCCAAAATTATCAAAATATCTGCCAAAATTTTAACTGATTTTTCTCTTTAGTTGATTTAAATATTTAAATTAAAACGAAATCATTAACACATTAAAATACCGTTAGTTAGCAATGATTTTTACCTTTAATTATGTTATGAAGATCGGTTAAAGATTGGACCAACATGGATAAGAGATGTACTTGAGATGACGGCGGATGGCAAAACGATTGATCACCTAAAATCAAATATAAAATTTCAAATTATTATCATTAATGCAAATTTATAAAATTAACATACTTTGAGCAGCTAAAGACAGTACATAAGTGTTTAGTTTATTGAATGCAGCTGTTATTTTTGATAAAGAACAATGAAATTGCATATTTTTCGCCTCTAACGTAGGCGTACAAGACGACGAACTGCATTCATCTTCAATACTGAAACAAAATTCAAATTTCTTTCTTTAATTCAAAACAAATTTAAAATGGAATGTCTCTAAAATATACCTTAGAAGGTAATACGGGAGTAATTTATTTAGGTAAGCGCAATATTTATCGAATTTTTCCGAAAATTGTCGTAAACCAACGGCAGTTTCGAGTTTTAAAAAATGGTCGTCTTCTAAACTTCTTTGAAAAGAGGTAAAAGAATGTTCGATTGGGCGTAAATAACTCGCATTTTCATGTAAATGTCGAGCTAATTTCTTGTGAATATGCTTAAGGGGTCGGTCGTCGTTGCCCTCAGCACATAATAAGACTCGTTGTTCGGTGTATGTGTGGAAATTTGATAAACTCGTTACCAAATCTCGTACAAGGGAACCAACTTCAGTTATTAATTCTCTCACTTCTGATTGACGTTTACGATCAAATGTTGGAATGTTAAGAGCATTAAATTTGTCATTTTCTAAGATAAAAGAAAAAAAAAACTTTTAATTAAAAATATTTTTAATCAATCGTTGTTATTTATTAGTAGGGAAAGAATTTTCCAAGATTAAAAACTTGTAAAGCATATTTGAAAATAAAAAAGGTCATTTTCGAGACAATCGAGCATCAAAAAAATCAATTTTTCAATTTTTCAATTTTGAGAAATTTCTTTTATGAAATTACAAAGTTTATTTATTATCTAATAAAAAATTATTTATTAAAAAAATTATTATTTAAAATGTAAACTAGATATTTTCTTTGGCATTTTAATGGTTATTCTGATTACCGATTAGTTATTTTCCATAATTAATCCAATTTGGCATAATTTAATTGGTTAAAATTTATAAATTTTAACCAATCAAAACATGCCAAATCGCGAAAATTCGGGCCCAACGAGTCAAATCGAGATTATCCCGAGGATTTTATATGGCTTAAAATGCTTAAAATTATTAAATACATCAAGAATATTCCCTTCCCTATTTATTAATAACTCACTCAAGTCATTAAAATATACATGATCTTGTATAATCCGATTAGCAGATTCTAATTTGATGCTTAAATCACTTTGAACTTGTCGTAATTGTTGTTCACTAAAACAAGAAATAATTGTTTAGAAATTTTCAAAATCAATCATTCAACAAATACCATTCGTCAGTTTTAACTCGAAGTTCTCTCAATTCCTTTTCCTGAGTTTGACATCTTATCTTAAAATAAAAAAAAATAAAAAATCATTTAAATCAATTATTAATAGCATGATTAATTCAAACTCACTTCTAATTGTATTTTATCCTGATGTAATTTATCGATCACAACTCGATGTTGATCATGAATACTCTGTAAAGCACTTTGATGGTGTTTTGCTTCCTCGTTCACCAAATCCAAACGATGCGTCAATTCATCGATTGTTTTCAGCTGCTTTTCTTCACTCTCTAACAGCTGTTTAACGTGAAAAAATATCAAATTACGATTTTTTTCCGTTTATTTTTCACTTCTCATTCACCAATTGATGAAGTCTGGCATTTTCTTCTATTTTACTCTGTAATTCTTCATTAAATATTAAATGGTTGCTAAATTCAGCGGTAAATTTCGCCTGACTATTTTGGCTCTGAAATTAAATCATTTTAATTAATTTAAATTAATCCAAACAATAATTTTCTACTTTATTCTTCTTGGGTTTATTTAAAGTAACTTCTAATTCATCTTGTAATACTGTAACACGTTTGGCTAATTGTTGGTTACGGAAAGTCAAACTGTCGATCTCCTGTTCGTATTTTCGTATGCTTAAATCGCGGTCTTTAATTGCATCCTCAAAGTGAAAAATAAGAAAATTTACTCAAATTATTTAGTTTCATATTTCAAAACTCACTTTAAATTCGCTAACTTTGCTCTGTTCATCTAGAATGGCTTTCTTCAACACGGTAACCTGAGCTCGTGACTATTTCAAGTGTAGAATTTAAATTGTCGTTGAAATTTAATTCATTTTTTAAGTTTTCTTCATCTTACTTTTGAGTATTCCGATGCCACCTTTTGGTACTTTGTGTGAATGTCGGTGCTGTTAGTTTCCATTTCGTGTGCTTGTAAATATTTTATTGTATAGATTATTGGTTTGCGACTTGTTTTCGGACATTATTTTTCCATGAACCGGTGATGAATGATAATCAGCGCACAAGCATGACCTGCCCACAACTATTTAGATCTTTTGTGGGCATAATCGAGGAATAAGTAAAAGGTGAAATTGGAAATGAATTGATACGTTGTTTTGGGTTTATAAATTGCTTATTAGCAATAGAATTACTTTGGTTGAAAGAAAAGGATTAATAAAATCAATTATTTTGAAGGATTAATGTTTTTTTTCCTGAATTCCGGTTATTTATTTTCATTGATCGCAATCACATTTTAAGTAAACCTTGATCTGATTGAATCCGCCCTCTAGTGCCGAATTAAATGATCATATTTAAAGGTAAATTTTCTAAATTTAATGTATAATGTAAATATAATATAATTATTTTATTAATTAATAATAAATAAAAATACAAACAAGTAATGTATTACATATAAAGAGTTTATATAAATAACAGTAATGGCTTGAAATACTTTTTGTGATATGGTGCTGAGGTTATAAAAATGTCGCACCGGATTTTAAATGCCGCTCTGTGCTCACGTGTTTCTACTCAAATAATACCACATTTGCAATGTGTCATTCGCGGTACAAAAACAACATACGACAACGGACAAAAAATATGCAGAAGGTATATTTTCAAAAGCATTACGCAGAAGCAATTTGCGAGTAAAAAATTACTTCCGTTCGAAGTAGATACAAATGTTGCAAAAGACGTTATTCTCTATCAATACAATAACACGCGATTTCAACGATTAATATCATTTTTTGCTGTGGGACAATTTTTCTTTTGGATTTGTATGGGGCATTTTTCGTATACATTTTTACGAGATGCACCAGTGAAGAGCGATGAAAATAAGGACGAATTACCATTTTGGAGGAGAGTAAACATCGGGCAAAATAAATATCGATACGGACTCACACTCATGTGTGCAAGTATAGGTAAAATTCGAATACACAGTACACTTGTGAATGTGTATGACGTCAGAATATATGCTGTGCTCGTTCAAAAGTGTACTAGATTTCCGAATTTTTTGATTTATTAATTTTTCTAAATGGTATTAATTATATATATAATTTTCAGGTTATTTTATACTTGCTGCAGCTTCGTTTTGGTCATATCGATCGGTTCACTCGTTAATTTTGCGTAAAGGAGGTGAAAAACTTGAAATAATCACTTACAAGCCTTTCGCCTTACGGCGGAAATTGGAAGTACCTGTAAATAACACGAGTTGTTTTCATTCGCGAAACGACGCGACGTCTTATTTATCCCTTAAAATCAAGGGTTATCGTATGTTCTTTTTATTAGATAAAAACGGCACGTTTGCTAATCGTGAATTATTCGATTACACGGCCGGTATGAAACGATTATTGAAGTGAATAACTTTGAATGTTTATTATTACCAATACTCTCCTGATATGTACATATGTTACAAGATACGAAAATAAAATTTTTCTCTTTTTTAGTCAAGAATGGTTTTGGTTTTTACATTGGATTACTGCTGACTTACGAGAATCAAGTTCATTTTATATTCGAATTTTAAACGAAATTAATTAAATATAAACAATGTAACAAATCTGAAATTGATGTGATAAAATAAACATTAGAAAACAATCGAAATTTCTTTCTTTTTCCGTTATTTTTAAACAGTCCAATCGATGGAACGAAAATTTAAGGTAAAATTATAAATGAAATAAATCAATTTTAAGTAAAGTTTTTAATTTTTTTTTAATAGATATAATATATATATAACAAATACGCAGATTTGCAGAATAAATTTTTCCAAGTTCAACTTGATTTGCATTGTTATTAATTATTATTATTATTTTTCTATATAAATCTCAATACAATTTGACATTAGAATTTCGACATTTTCATTTATTAAAAACACTACTACTTTTATTTTATTTATTTATTTGTTTTTTAAATAATTTATTACAAATACTGTTAAATATTTTACTACCCGAATCTATAAAGTGGGAAGACTTATCAGCGTGTTATTACGCCATTAGAAAGACAATCTCAATTGAATTCATTAACTAACGTTTTATAGAATCTTTTTTCTTATTTTATTATTAATCAATTAATACTTGAAAAGTTATTGCTCCAAAGTATAATCGCATTCTAATTTGGCACAAGTGATGAAAAACAGCCAAAAAATTCAAATCTCGGTGGTCCACCTTTTTTTTTTTAATTTTTTTGTTATTGCTCAAATAAAAAATTATTTTTATTGTGTTTTTTGTTATTTTTGTTTTGGTTAAATCCGCAGTTAACTTTGTGTTAATTTAAAGCACTTTGCAATTGAAATGTTGAAAAAAAATTAAAAAATTTAATTTTAACAGAGCAAAAGTTTGGAAGGCATGATTATGGACAGAAATTGTTTCAAGGAAAATTCCGATTCTAGCACAGTTTTGAATGAGTACAACTCTCGATAAATCGTCTATATACATTCACAAGTGAACTGGAAGTTCGAAATTCCTCATTCCCTCAATTAAATAAATCAAAAATCAATTAATTAATTAATTCCGTATCCAATAATTAATTAACAAAATCCAAGAAAAAAATTCAAATTTTTCTCTTTTCACCTGTGTTTGTTTTCGAGGTAGTTATTTCAACAACAAATACCCCCATCCCGCCATTTTATATATAAACATATCAACAATAAAAACAAAAAATTAATTACAGGTACCAAGTAGAGTTAATCCACAAACAATAATAATAATAATAATAATAATAATTAATAATAATCATCAAAAAGAGTGGATAAACTTGGACCACCATTTTTGTTTTCATATTGCTAAATTAAATTTCTATGCATATGTGTCTTGCTTCCATTAATCTCTGTTACTTAACGGACCCCTATCTCTGGGCCACGTCGGCGTTTACAATGGCTCGGTGATGAGTGGTGTGATTGGCTCGTCTGGGGTTCGCCAAATTAGTTCTGATTCCGGCCAAGTTTAGAAGCGCGTCGGCTCCTTCGACGATTTTTTTGCGTTCTTCGTCGTCGTCCGAGCGAAACGAGGACGAAATGAGTCTGTTTCCACGATTCGGTACATTTTCCCAATCCTCGTCTTCGTCTTGGTCGTCGTCGGTGTCGAAGTCGTCATAACTGCTCATGTTGCTCACATCGTCGACTTGTTCGTCGTCAGTTGCGTCACTAGGTTCGCTGAATTCGAAAGCCTCGTCAATGGAGGACGGTGAGGCGCTGCGATCTGCGTTTGGGCAAGTGCTGTAAGTGTGATCCTCGGTTGGGTTTGTTGTGATCACTCTGTTTACAGAGTTTTCGTGGAGTTTGTGAAGGTAACCTGGTGTTGAATTTCTGTTAGAAATCAAATTTTCTTGTAAAAAATATCAAATATCTCTGAATCTCAATTAATTTAATTTACCGAAACCGATTACGAAATCTTTTATTTCTTTTATCTCCTTGTGCATTTCCATTTCGAGAATAAAAATCGGTATCTAAATACAATTTTTTCAATTTAATAATTATTAAAAAAAATTAAAAATAAAAATAAAAATAAAAATATACCATAATCTTGTAAAATATGAGTGCCATCTTTCAAGGCGAGCATTGTGGCTGCAGCATCAACTTCTGGATCTAAATTTAATTTAATTTAATTAAATTAAGCTAATTAAATCAAAAAAAAATTAAAATTTGTTTTCTAACCTTTGATGCTCGATGCAGCGAGACGTTTCGACAAATATGGAAATAATTCTTTAAAAAAAAATTTAAATTTAAAATTAAGATTTTAAATTTACTAAAATTTTCTAATTTCCAATTCTAATTAGTTACCTGGATTCGGTATATTGCCATTAAGCCGAGGAGCGAGTGGTAGCGGTTTCGGTGCCCTATAAAAACGTAACCAAAATATATATCAATGACATAAATTTGGATTAATTTATTTTATAAAATAATGAGGAAGAAAAAATTTACAGCTGCGTGTGCTGGGGAGTTGCATTAGCCAGCATTTGTAATTGATGATATGGATGGTAAGGAGTTTTACGGAGCGCTTGTAATAAATTCGGCCGATAATCAGGATCGATACACCATAACGAGCCTTTTCCGATATTCTAGAACAAAAATAAAATTTTTAATAAATTTTGAAATAAAAAAACATGTGAAAACATTTAAATACAAAAAGATCTAAGGATTAAATAACGTAGTTGGGTCGATGAAAACAATAAGCTTATTGATTTGTTATTTAACTGTGAAAATCTGGACTCGGTCACACGCAACCCACTTTTTATTCTTTAATTTTCCGTGACCCGAACACGTAATTTGTAGTTTAGTGACAAGCGATTACGTGGTCGTCCATGGTAACAAAAAATACATTTATATTAATGTACATTAAAAGTTATCTTTAGAATGGTAAAAGAAAGAGTGAAAATCTCACGTTGCAAATAAACGGTTTGAAATTAGAGTTTAAACTGCAGTGGTAAATAAGGAAGAATGGCGGATTGGAATCAGGATTGCGGTTGCTAAGCAACGGCAATGCACACGTTGCGAGTCAAATAAAGCTACTTTAATCTTAACCCGTCACCTTTTATTCAACTTGTTTTCCTTTAATTTGTTGATATTTATCAAATAATGATAAAAAGTGATTAAAAGAAAAAGATTTTGACGAATGAAAATTCGGAATAAATTGTCAGGAAACAAATTATCCGTTGGATTTGAAATTTGAAAATAGATTGAAAAAATAGCACCAGATGGTGTTGTTATTGGATTATTTAACGGAATTTGATTTGAACATGAAATTTACCTGTCCTTTATCTTTATCAACTTTACGAAAACATTTATTGAGTGATAAATTATGTCGGACGGAATTCTTCCATCCCGTAGGCGCATTCTGGAAGTACGGGAAGTGCGTAAGAATCCAGGCGTAGATGTCTTTAACGGGCAGCGCTTTAGCCGAGCACTCTTCAATCGCCATAAAAATGAGACAACTAAACGAATATGGCGGTTTGGCAGTCACATGTAACTTGGGATTATACGGCACATGCACTGCACCGATATTCCCTCCTCCATTCGCTGCTCCTCGAACATCAGCGCCACCATCCGACGATTCATCCAAGTAATCATCGGCCGACGAACCCCCGGGACTCGAATCACTGAGCGCATCTTCGGGGCCACCTCCGGTTCCGACGCGGATACTTTTGAGCAGATTTCGGTCTTGGAGCCAGGATAAACTGGTTAATTCGTCGTCTTCCCGACACCGGATCACGGCGACCGGTTCGGCGCCGGCGAGTTCGGCTCCGCCCAGTTCCGGCGATGTTTCCATCGTGTCGACGGTCGGCGTCGGGGTTGGCATGGCGACTGGTGTTGGTTGAATGAGGCGTGCGGTTGTTGCACACGCCACGTCAAGGGCAGCCAACACTTGCGACGGATGTTGGGTGTTTGATGGACGGTGAGGGGCCATTGGCGTTACCGTGACGACCAATCACCATCTGTCAATTACGTAAAGAGAAAGAAAAAAAAAGAGTATTAAATACACGTGGCCTTGGTTTTTCGTTTCTATGACGACCTAGGTACAAGTAATCAATGCTGGTTGTCATGGTAATGCAGCATCGCGTTATACGGTATTTCGTTGCATACAACCTCGTTTTTGATACCGTATTTACCATAAATGATGATATTTAAAATTTGTTTATAACGTGTTTTAAAGTACCGTATTTATGTGACTACGTTATATTTGCATACACCGTAATTTTAATACCGTATTTACCAAAAAATGATATATTTAACGCAATTTTCCCTATTTACGTAATTTAAAATACCGTATTTAAGTGTTTACGTTATATTCGGAAACTTAACGCTCAATAAATATTCATTAAATTAACACAAACAACCAAAATAACGTTATAAACCTTTAAAACTCCCAAAATAAATATTACGGTATTTAATTTCCCGTAAAAAAACTCCCAAAATACCGTTCTAATTTCTACAGGTGGTTCCCCTATTACTCACCAGAGGCCATTCATCCTTAACAGATGAAAAAAATCCCTTAAAGGAGAAAAGAAAGCAAAAAGTGTGACAAAACCCGGTTTTGTTTACCGTAAGTTTGCAACACGTTGACAACACATTTTCACTTACGGACTGGCGAGTTGTGTTGAGTGTCGGACACGAACACAAGTACGGTAGTTGGGTTGTATCAAGGTCAACAGCCATGGTGTTTGTGCGCTGCAGGCGACCAACAGCCCACCAACTCCAGACGGACGAGTCTGGTTGCTTAGCAACGTGTAAATAGACTGCAAGCAACATGGCCACCGTTCAGGTTAAGAGCACAAAGTGGCGCGCAACTCCGCCCTCGTTTTTATGCGTCATCTTTTTTCCCCGTCTGTTCCGTTACGTGTCACGTAATGGATAAAAAACCCCCGTAGAGATGGGTTGATCGATTGACCAGTGTTTGGTATAAATGAGGTGTTACGACCAATAACCTTGGTGTCGTGAAAAGAGAAAAGAGTGAAAAAAAATGGTATTTTGCACGCTTTGGTCGTGGATTTGTTCGGTTATTATGTATGGTTTTTGTGACGTCATTGGTTGTATAGATGTTTTTGTAAACACGAGGATGGACAACTGTTGCGCTGACCACTGGTTGGTGTAGAGATGAGGTTGGTTGATGTAGGGATTGAGGGTAGGTTTTGAGGTTGTTGGTTGGGTTGTTTTATGTGGTTTTTTGGGTTTATTGATTTTGATAATTTTTGAAAATGTTTTGTGCTTGTTATTTGATTTTTCTGATTTTGTTTAAAAATTTTTACTCTGATTTTTTTATTTTTCCAATTTTTCCAATTTTTTTTTCAAAAATCTCATGCTGATTATTTGATTTTTCTGATTTTTTTCAAAAATTGCACTCTGATTTTTTATTTTTCTGACTGATCTGAATTTTTCAAGTTTCATTTTGTTATTTTTTTTTCAAAATTTTATCCTAATTTTTATTTTTCTGACTGATCTGATTTTTTTCAACAATTTCATTTTTCATATTTTTTTTCATGCTAATTATTTGATTTTTCTGATTTTTTTCAAAAGTTTCTCTCTGATTTTTTTCATTTTTCTGACTAATCTGATTTTTTTCAAAAGTTTCAATTCTGAATTTTTCATATTTCTGATTTTTTCCCAAATTTTCAATCTGATTTTTTCAAGTTTCATTCTGAATCTTTCACTTTTCTGATTTTTTTTTTATTTTTCTAACTGATCTGATTCTTTTCAAAAATTTCATTCTTATTATTTCATTTTTCTAATTTTTTCCCCAAAATCTCACTCTGATTTTTCGCAATAATTTCAAAAAAGTTTGATCCTGATTCTCTCCTTCAAAAACAGCCTTAAAATCACCCACCATTTACATACTGTAAAAAGCGAATAAAATTTTTTTATTCATCAAGTAGTTAGCTCATTTTATTTTGCAATCAATTAGACGATTAGTGTTTCTCGGTGGGATTGTGAATGGCGTCTCGGTTCCGCTTTCCTACCACCAATTGGCACTCGGCAATCGATCGATACAAATGGAGGAGAACAGGAAGGAAACACAGCATTCGACTTTCAAGAGTTACACATTTCATTTCAATCATCCAAACATCCAATCCCATAATAAATAACTTAATAACAACACCACGTGACCCACAAAAACCCTTTTTATTCGTCACATCCATCACACCATTAACTCGAACCAATAACAAACTCGTTACAAATCGATCCTTCGATTATCGACTAACTCGTAATCGGTAACCATTTCTTTTTTACTTCTCGCTTTTTCCCTTCCAAACCAAACCACTCGCACCGTATCCCTGGCAACGGACGACGCCATTGGAGGATGCGGGTCAGCTGGATGGTTACCATGACGACGGCGTATCTCCACCATGAGACATTTGCTTTTCTCTAGTTCGATGCATGCACCGTGTTGGTGGCCATTTTAAAAAACTATTTTTCCGAATCGTATCTAATAATCACCACAAATATGCATAAAATAATCGCTGTTTATTTAAATTCTCTTCGAAAAGTGTGAAAATGTAAATTCAACCGTGACTTCACACCACTTCCGGTGTGTGCCACACCCACAAACAAAAGAAATATCGAAATAGAGCGAACTTACCGGGAAAGAAGAAGCCATTGCGGCCGTAGCGAATGAAAATAAAGAGAAAAAATTTGAAATTTAACGGTTTTTTTTTCTCAAAAATTTTTTCTTTTTGATGTAAATCACGTGACTCGGTGAATATTTGTGTGGAATTTGGTTTATGGTTCGTGAATGCAGTTAGATTTTCATTTGCGAGACAGATTGAGCCAGACAGACAGACAGATACACTCACACACAACGAGGTGTGGTGTGTGAGTGAGTGGCTGATTCGGTTGGCAACCAGATACCATGACAGCGATGCGTCACGTCGTCATAGCGACCGAGGTGGGTTGCCGCGGCAACCGATCATTTTATACCCTTGTAGACCGGTCTCGTGCTCTCGTTCTCTCGTCTCGCCATGAATAAAATTAAGATACATTTAAAAATTTGTTTTGTAAAGAAGAAATTAAAAGAGTAAAAAAAGAGAGGAGAAATTTCTATCTCTGCGCTCGTTGCGATGACGTAGCGCGGAACAGGAAAACGGCGCGGTTGCCATGGTGAAGAGGAAGCCTCGTTCCTTATTATCGTAACTAGCAAACGGAAAGGAACCATGACGTGATTGAGGGGAGGTAGGATAATCGGATTAAGGTGACCCTAATAACGCACCTGTTAATATATTGTTCAACTTGTCTGACCTAGATTTGAATTTCAAGGTCACGTGATTTTGTATTTTAAATTTGTCATTTAAATTTGTAAATAAACAAGTTAACGGTTTTTTCATTTTGAATTTTGAATTTTAAGGTCACGTGATTTTGTGATTTCAATTTGTAAATAAACAAAAAAACGTTTTTTTAATTTAATTTAAATTTAAAATT
>JAQFZN010000932.1:0-20753 GCA_034687075.1 Geophilus carpophagus | reverse complement strand
TAACTAAGCAGTTAAATTCTATAGTAATTATCATAACAGAAATATTAGAGAATGTAATTTCTAAGGTAATCTTTACCACATACAAATAGATCATTCTCTAAGAGAATTAATACAAATTAAGATTAGTCAATTACACAAAAATGAGTATCTTTAAATTATATGAACTAAATAGTTAAAATCGAATTATCTTAAATAAGACAGGCCGCGCATCTTCTTGATGTCTAGGGTCCGGTTCTCTTCGAGATAAGGGTTCGGCTGCAATGTCACAAACGTAATCTATTAAAAAAAATACCTTGTTAAAAACACAGAAAGGAAGAACAAGAGAGGACAACGTGCTCACTCACAGAGCCATTGGACAAACAAACGTGCCAAATCCAGCAATGCCTATTTTGCGGCGATCTCCCAATCACAGGGACAGTGCTCAGTTACAGAGCCAAAATGCCAATCACAGGTCATTTATCATATGCCATCACAGGTCATAAATTCAAGATCAAGTATTCACAGTCTCATTTCAAGTACAATTCTCTCTAAACAATTAGAGTCTGTTAAACAAGAAAACTCGGGATATTCCAATCTTTATCCCAAAAGGGGATAAAGGCAGTACTTTAACAATAATTAATCATAACAATTTATTTATCATCTACTAAACGATTCACCCAGTGTTGCGCCCTCGAGTGATAGAATAAGAAAGGAATATAAATTGATTCATCCCGTCACAAAGCTGACTGGTAAACTTTTGTAATGATGAAGTACATTTAATTGCATTTAATTGCACTTTTAAAAATTATATATTTAAAAGCGGCAGACTAGACACAGAACTGATCTCTATTTCAAAAACTATGCTTATGGATTGATCATTTGTGGTGACAAACGAGGATTACCCCTCCTGGCGACTGGGAGCCCTATGCCCTAAGCCCTACAATCTAGGCCCTACAATTAGTCAGACCCTCCTGAGACAGCACCGGATTTAGACAAAATAAAGTCGTTGAATTTTGAGTTTTCTCTTCTCGGTCGAGAAGATTTACGAACTTCTGAGTCAACAGTGAGTGAATTTGTGTGTACAGGATCGTGTATATGTGTCGTGTCTACAATTACAGAGTCAGTTTTCTGTCTCTTACTGCTCCCAGGGTTTGAAAGATCAACTTTGCAATTTTCCTTCTCTTTTATTAACCCTGGTGCCGATCGAGTCTCGTGTTGAATTCTCAGCGTTTTCCGTGGCAGTAGTTTGCTCTCTTGCCCATTGCTCAATGGGGAAGGTCAGAACGTACGGTGTTAATTGTGAAACGTGAGCTGAATTAGCGATGTGGCCATCAAGTAAACATTGTAGTTTGTACGAATTACCTCCAAGTTTCTCTACGACTCGCCATGGGCCGTCTCGTGTTTCGGCGAAACCAGCTGTAAACTTTTCTTCAGCATTTGACAAATGATGAGTATCCCTTCATACTAAATCACTGTCGCATAACCTACAATTTTGTATTTTTTATCATGTATTTTCTGGTGCTTTTTGTAGTTACGTTGAATGTGGGAATGAATATCTAGGTGGGCGCGATTTATTGAGTCTTGTAGGCTGTTGACAAAGTTTTCGGGGCACGTAATGTCTAATTCGTTGAAAAGCTGTTGAAATGATTAAGGGGCTCCATGGGGGTGGAACTTGTCGCCCTGTATTTAGCATCATCAAGGTATGGCCAGTTGCCTCCGATTTTGCGGTTCTAATAGCATAGACGAAGTCATGTACATACCTTGGCCAATTTGTGTGCACATTGGTAAAGATGGCTAGCATCATTTTTAGATCCCTGTTCACTTTCTCAGTGGGATTGGCCTGAGGATGATATGGGCTAGTGGTGGCCACATTAATGTTAGCTTTTTCGCACCATTTATTATAAATGGTGCTGACAAATTGTGGGCTATTGTCACTGATTATTTTCTTAATACCTCCCCAGCAACAATAAACTTCGTGTAATTTGTCTACTATTATTGCTGCAGAAGCCGTGGCTAATGGAAACAGTTCAATGTATTTAGTGCAATGATCAAGGATCACTAGCAACCATTTATACTGATTTTTACCGGCTGGTTTAGGGCCCATCAGATCGATACATACTGTTTCCCATGGCAATGACATGTTATAGGGGGTGTAAATGCCATTAAAAGGTTTGTGTTGCCTCGGTTTATACTTCTGGCAATGTTGACAAGATCTGACATATTCACCTATATCTCTGTCCATGTGGGGCCAATAGTAGGTTAACTTGGCACGAGCCACGGTCTTGCTTCTGCCGCCATGTCTACTCGTTGGATGGCCGTGGCAGGCAAAACAAACTCTTTTGTGCAGCTGTTTGGGAACAACTGCTTTAAAACCATTGCCCGAATCTTCAAGCTCCTCGTCCTCTGTCGGGGCAAAGAAAATAAGCATCTCTCTATTGAGAGCTTATTTATCAAGTTCGTGTACGTCTGGGGTTACTTTACCCTCATGGATTAAATAATTAATAACTTTATTCCATAGTGGGTCACATAACTGGGCATTGATCAGTGGGAAGAACTTGATCCAGTTTTTCAGCAATACCTGAGTACAAAGTGGGGAAGGTTTCTTCTTCTAGTAATTCCATGTATCTTTCCCCCTCAATCTCAGTTGGGGCATTACCCCTAATGCTCATCAGCCTGAGATTAGATGAAAGAGTAATTACATCCACTTTGTTAGCTATTCTGTGGTCCCTTTGTCATTCTGGCCAATATTGTTTTACAACAACGTCCTCGACATGGTCTGATAACTCTATGTCGGCAATAGAGGCACGTGAAAGAGCATCTGCAATTTTATTGTACTTGCCCTGTTTGTATTCAATGTGGAAAAGTCCACTTTGAATACGAACGGCCCAACATCCAAAACACCCTGAGGGATTTGGCCTGGACATAAGCCACTTGAGTGCCTGTGTGTCAGTCTCAATGGTGACGGTCGTATACTCAATATAATTCTTGAATTTATTGAGTGCCCATACGACGGCTAGACATTCAAGTTCAGGGCAGAATAACGCACTTCTGCACCCTTTAGGATGCGGCTGGTGTATGCGATTGGCTTAATTTCAGTGCAGGTGCGTCTCTTTTTATTTTTTGAGGTTTTCCCCTCTGTATGAGGGATAGGTGCAAAAGAGACGGCTTCCTCCTCAATGGGGCAGTGATCTGGGACTATTTCCCAATTTTCACTTGTTACAGTCGCATTTACAGTGAGCTCCGATTCTTCCTGTGTCTCTTCTTCTGTTTGCACTTGCTGCATGAGTACAGCACTCAAGCCAACTCCAGATGCATCGGTCTGGATCATGAACGGGCGAGTTAAGTCAGGTTTTAGCAGCATCCTATCGCTTATTAACTCAGCTTTTAATTTATTAAAAGCGTCATCTTGTGTCAGTCCCCAGATATAAGGGGCATCCTTGCAGGTAAGCGACAAAAGGGGAAGTGTAAGATTAAAGGGAAAGTTACCCTTTATATAGGCAATAGAGGTGGTGACCTCTATTGCAGAACTCAAGGTCCCCATCCTCATTGGGTAACCTGAATTCAAAGAGCTATGATTGTCCTGTTACAACGTTACGTTACTTTACTTTTCCTTTGTTACTTTTCTTAAGTTACGTTGCGTTACGTCTCAGTGTGAACTAAGCATTACATCTGTTGGGACTATTTTCTGTCTTAATTTCCCAACATTAGTTCCCCAAGCCTCCACCTTAATGTTGTTTACTTTTTGCCATTTTTATATTTAGAGTTTCACGACTTCTATTTTATTTATTAATAATAGTGAGATATTGCACTGTATTATTTTATACAGTATAACTTTATTAATAATTAGCTGTATTTCTTTTATTATTATATTTATTTTATTTATAATTTCACAGCAGGTATTTTTCCACTCAGTGCAATATCTCACTAACTGCTCAAGGGGTCTCTCCCAGTTGGGTGAGATCCCAAAGTGTATAAAAGGAAAGGTCACTGCCCTTAGCTACTACTTGCTGTGCAGCACTTGCCCTGCTGTCACTTGCCCAGCAGCCTTACCACCTGTTTGTGGGTTGTATTATATTATTCGTTTAAAGAATAAATTTCTTTTTGCATTTTACATGCTATGGACTCTTTATTTGACAACACATCGCCTCAACAATATCTAAACACTTCCAATAGCTCGTAAATTGTTGAAAGCTCGTAAATTTTGAAGCACATTGTCACACGTTGTCACGTTGTCTAACAATAGTCATTAGGTCATATAGTCTATGATGTAATGACAATTAGCCAATTAGCACATTCACTAATAAACGTATGGTATTCATTGTATGACTATACCCGATTGGTCCAATTTGCACACTAGGTGGCAGCATCAAAACAAAATCACAGTAGATAATAAGAATCAAACTAGTTATAACTAACAGCCACCAGATGGTAAACATCAACTTACAAAATACAAAAATAAATGGATCACATTGTGGAACCAATAAATGCTAACAGTATGGATGAAAGAGCAGAATAAATTTATAGTGTTTCACACTGCACACATTTTAACCATTACGGATTTTCTTAAGCAGCATTTCTTCAGCGAACGCAACCTCGTTTACAAGTGCATGACTTTCTTTCAACGCGATCAGAACGAAGAGGAAAAGGCTGAGGTTTTTATTACGACTCTACACACACTGGCAAACACTTGTGAATTCAGGGCAAGGAAGGGTGAATTGACATGAGACATTTTGATTTGTGGCATTCATGATCAATGACTGAAAGAGAAACTACAGCTAAAAAGCGGATTAACACTTGATACAACAATCAAAAAAGTAAAACAGGCTGAGATGGTCTGCAAACAAAACACGAGACTCTACAGGCGAAACCCCCGATGAACAGGATTGACTGAGCAGAAACAAATAAACAAAAAAATCTGGATTTTGGAGGAATAAAGTAAAGTCCTCGAACTCAGAGAAGAATAAGCAAAATTTCCAAATAGTGAAGCTCCAGAAGCCAGAGAAATGTCTATGCAGCGCAAATAATGAGGCAATGAACACTGTTGGAACAATTCAGAGGAAGATGAGATACCAGGGAAAATCTAAAATAATCACCTTGTACGTTGTAAAGGGACTCGATGAATTCTCACTTGACAGGGATATGTGCGAAGTAATGGGAATTATCAAACAAGCTGACGTGAATGTGTTTGTTGAGGAAAGCCAAATGTCACTCAATCCCAAAAAGAATTTCCTGGAACTTTTTCGAGACCTTGGCAAGGTAAAAAATCCCTATCATATAATGCTGAGTCCAGAAGTAGTCCCATTCGCACTGATGCTGCCGCAAAGAGTCCCAATTTTAATACTGGATGAAATTAAGATAAATCTCGACAAGATAATCCTATTGGGGGTTATTGAACCAGTGGAGTAACCCACGGATTGGTGTGTGAAACTGGTATTAGCACCAAAACTAAACAGATCTATTTGGATGTGCATGGATTATGTGAAGCTTAATAAATATATACAAAATGAAATCCACTGATGCCAGCCTCCAACAGAATTTTGGGACAGCTAGAAAAAACCTCACACTTCACCAAGTTGGATGCCAATCACAGCTTTTGGCAGTGTCCACTCAATTAAGGGTCACAACTGCTAACGTTTATCACACCTTTCAGCCGATACAAATTCAAACGACTACCATTTGGAATAAATGCAGGACCTGAGTTCTTCCAGTATAAAATATGGCAGTGTCAAGTTCTTTACTACAACTAGCAAATGAATAACAACACAAAAACAAATACTATTGTTAACTGAGACATTAGGTGCATTCAATCTCAAGAAGTCAAAATGACTTCTTTGACTTATTTCACTTCTCATTGCTGGATGTACGTCATAACTAGTTTTTTTATTTTCAAGTATTTTCATTAATGTAACAACAGTAATCACAATTATTATCAATTCAAAGTGGTGGTTTCAAACTAATTTTAAAAGATACAGCAATTCTAACATTAAATTTGTGACCACCAATCAGACCATCTGTCTGACAGAGGTCGCTGAGACAGGAGAAGGAGGTTCGAGGCTACATGGTCATGACCAATCAGAGGTCTCCCTCTGATCAACCACTTGACTTAGTCAACATCCTGTCCGAAGGAACAGAGTCTGGTTTTGAGACACACACCGAGAAGGTCATGTTCCCACCTCTCTTAGTTTGATGCACATCTGATGTTCCGTGTGGACTTAAATGATGGGCCATGGGAAAGGCAGTCTTGCTGCAACGGCACAGTCCTGTCGGTCAACCCAGCAATGGGCGACTCAAGCTAGACCTGTGCCTGAAGGCACTTGAGCGAAAACCAAACCTTGTGGCAACGCAAGGCGAGGTTTAGGTTAGACCTGTGATATTATAAGATACCTATTATGATTTATAATGCTTAAGTTTTAAAATGATTATTATTAAAATTTGTAATTGTTAAGATTATAATTAAAAGCACTTAAAATTTTGACAATGATTGTGTTGTCTGGAGGCAAGGCGCGTGCCATACATGAGGGTTACTAATGACTTGTACTATTGTTTAACTGTCAATCATGATGATGTAATGTTTAGTTCATAAGTGTATAAATATGACCTGTAACAATATATAAAAAATCATTCTTCCTATGTAAACAATCTGTATGAGCGTGAAGCTCAGGTTAATAAGAAATAAACAAACTGTTTTTATTATTCTTATATCACATCTGTCTCAGACTGCAGTTATTATTCACCTCAAGACCAACCAGCCAAGAATGTTCGGTTGGGTTTCAGAGCAATGCTGACTTGCTTGTAGCAAGCTTCAGACAAGCGTAGTTCATGAGAGAAGGCTGTGGCAAATAAAAATTTGTCAAACTTAACTATGATTACGCGTCATTCTTTATTATTTTCCATTCTCTAGACCCTTCGACGTCCCAAGTGTCAAAAAAAAGCAAGAGCCGATTATAAATTTAAAGATTGAGAATGCAACTAAAAAAAACGCACATTCCATAAGATACAGAAAAAGAACAATTAGAAAGAATGCATTACAAAGATTAAAAGATTTTTCTAGTAAGTATTCATGTAAAAATTAACATGACATAATTTTATAAGAAATGAATATTTTAGTACAAGTTCAACATTGTAATACAAATTATATAAATTTGCATACATGTAATAAAGAAATATAAATTTCAGATCTTCTCGACTGTGTGCATTCTGATTCTCCAAACAATATTGATAACTAGCAGACTTTTGAAGAACATCTGCAGGCTAGTTTAACTTGGTTCTATAAACTACAAAGTAAAAAATTAAAAATTACAATGGCACGTAAATAAGTGACTTACAAAATTGCCTCAATGTTTGCTACTTTTACAATTAAGATGCTGTAACTTTTTAAATATTAAAAATATAATTTTTTTAATTTTAGTATTAAATTTCTGAATGTTTTTACTACAGAATGGTATGTTTTATTTACTAAAAATCACTATTTCGTATGGAGGAAAAAATATTTAAAAAGTTTAATCATTGAGACAGTTTTGTCTCTAACTTTGAGATACTTTTGTCTCTTACAGAAAACATAAAATAATATAGAAAATTATAAATTTAATACTTTGTGTGACCACCTTTTGCAGATAAAACAGCTTTATCCTAGCTGGCATTCTTTCAATCAGATTAATACAAATATTTGGTGAGATATTCTCCTATATTTCTTGAATTTGATCCTGTAAAGCTGTAACACTGTCAGGAGGTTTTGGATAATCACTAAGTTTGGATTTAATATGCCACCAAAAATGCTCAATTGAGTTAAGCTCTGCTGATTGAGGTGGAAAGCACATAACATCAATTTTGGCCTTTTCAAACCATGCTTTAACCAACTTTGCGGTATGACATGGAGCATTATCTTGTTGAACAATGATTTTATCCTTGTCTAAATCCCAATCCACTAAAGTTGTCAGCATTCCTGCTTTCAAAACATCACAATAAACACTAGCCTTCATACTGCCAGATATTTTGGTAACACTACTAACACCAACTGCAGTCATACATCTTCAAATCATAATACTGCCACCTTCAAATTTTACAGTTACTGTAACCATATGAGTTTGCATTTAGCTGGATTGTTTTTTCCACAACCACATTCTTTCATCAGATCCAATTCTGTTGATTTTTGTCTCCTCAGACCACACAACTATCTTCCAGTCACTTATTGTCCAGTTTTCATGACATCTAGCAAATTCTAGTCTTAGTTTTCTAACTTTATTAGACAGTTTAGGCCCTTTTTCTTTACAACAGCTTTTAATCCCCTACTCTTTAAAGCCCTAGCAATTGTTTTTGTGCTGTAAATCTTCAAGTCCAAAGTTATTAGAAGTGTTTGTTGAGTTGAACTGCAGTGTCAACCTTTCCACTAGTGATAGACCACACCAGGTATCTTTTTTCTGCATGTGTGAATGTAGTTGGCCAGCCACCCTTGCTTTTATTTTGTGTAGGAATATATTTTTAACTAATTCTGCTAACTGTGGATTGACTTATTCCTAATTGGTGTTCAATTTTTTGAGTTGACAGTTCTTGTTTTAATAAATGCACAATATTTGCAGTTGTTGCTTTATTTGTGGCTTTCATTTTGCCAAATGGGAAATAAAATGGGTAATTAATCACTTTGCTGCTTAAAAATTTGCATATTTAAATTAAATGACATTACAAAATCTGTTTTCTGTAAGAGACAAAAGTGTCTCAATGTCAGAAACAAAAGTGTCTCAATGTCAGAAACAAAACTGTCTCAATGACCAAACTTTTTAAGTATTTTTTTTCTCCATAAGTAATAGTGATTTTTAATAAATAAAATATATCATTCTGTAGTAAAAACATTCAGGAATTTAATACTAAAATTAAAAAAATTATATTTTTAATATTTAAAAAGTTACAGCATCTTAATTGTGAAAGTAGCAAACATTGAGACAGCTTTGTCAGTCACTGTATGTTTTGTTGCTTCAAAATAAATGTTGAATGAAATAGTTAAAACAAAGCAAAGCTAAATGTAACTAATGTTTGTTATCTTTTGTTTAACATAAACCAAAGTAATGAGTATGAAAACTCAAAAAACTAATAAAATTTAATTATTTTTTGAAATCTGGACTGATTTACCAATGTTATACTTAACCATATTTTTTTCTCGCGTTTTTATTTTTTGCATTAATTCATTTGTTCGTTTTTATTTTTGCTCTTATTCATTTATCAATGAATTGAGCTAAATCATTTTGCCATTATTACTTGAAACCAAATGAAACTTGCAACAAGTGGCCATACAATGCCAAAATTAGACTTTTGCTCAGTTTTAGTTCAATATCTAATTTACCTATGCAAATAAGCATACACAACTGTAATTTTAATATACACAACTTCAGTTTTGTAGAAGTTTTAGAGGGAATTCAATAGGTATCAATAATTTTGTCACACCATAATTTAACCATTTATTTTATAATTTAAATTCTTTTTGTAACAATGGTAAATAATTTTTTTTCCTATTACAACAATGCATGCAAAGTGTAAAAAAAAATATTTCACATTCCTAGAATGCCCAGATTTTTTTTAATTTATAAAAGAACAGGCCCCTAGAGAGGAAGGCCACAGGCAACTGACTCTCTTGCCTCCACTGCTACTGGCACACAGACATTCTGCATGAGTTGGCTAGTACAGGATTATTCTCAAAAACAATTTTATTATGAAACATTTCAATTAACAGTTGACCTGTGTACTTCAATTACATTAACCAAAAGTCTTCCATTAATCATAAATAATTCTTGTATTATTCTTATTTATATTGTAAATGGCAAAATGATTTTATTGGACCAAACAAGAGCCTGTACTGTGCCTTGGAACACGTTTGGCCCTATCATATAATTTTAGCCCTGTTTTTACTGTTTATTAAATCCACTCCCTTTTGAGGTTACTTAACTTTTTAGTCACCATTCATAGCATTTTATTTCCTACCATTTTATTTCCTACATAATAATTTCTAAGAACTCTACTGTCCTAACCAATTACATTATACATAAAATTACTATCTAATAATAATTGTCAAGCATGCTACAGTTGTGTGTTAAGTTAATTAACTTTCCTAAATGTTCATATTGAAATCTATACAGCCACCTAATACCCTAAGAGATTTTTAGGGTGTCATAGTGCCTGCACAAATGTGCAAACAAAGTTATCTTTTAATTTCAGTATTTAATTCCATACCAACTAACACCAAGTTAAATCAACCAAGCAGGTTTTTGGAGGGTCCATGATTTGGCAGAAAATGTTTCTGCAATTAAAAGTACGTGTGAAATTATCTACTACAAACATCGTGTCTGTGTATCATAATTTTTTTAGTTTTTTGATTTTTGTAAAATGCTTTTAAGTTTCAATGATTAAACCTCTTTCAAGAGTTTAAGTGAAATCTTTATTTTGTAATAAGAGAGCAGCCCGTTCATCATGCCAATTCTGAATCACAGTTCCCAGCACTTAATCGCCTTTGCTGTCTGCATTTTCTGCAATTTTACTCTGGATAATTTCCCGAAATTATAAATAAAAAATACACATACGACAAATTCTAATTAATAACAGTGAGATTATTGAAAATTCGAATCAATCTTATTCAGATTTTTTTATCTATTGCTCATTGCATATTGTTTTTTTTTTGAAGTCGACATTCCAAACATCGACATCACAATTTGCGATGATCTGAATAAAGGCATGTGAATGTTTCGATTTGACCATCTTTACGCAAACACATACATTGAAAATGAGTGGCCTTTATGAGCTACCGTAGACTTTTACCGAGATCCTCCTGCAGGATTGTGCGTGAACAAACCTAACAAACGACTTCAATTTTCTGCTTGTCTGTCTACGGTGGATCTAATGACTGTGTCTTAAGGTAAAACTGTAATTACAACGAATATTTAATTTCATGCTTCCTTAACCGAATAATGAATTGAACATAAAACAATAATGGAAAAAACTTACACTCCCACTCATTTACATTCGTCATTTATTTATGAGGTAGAGCTTGGGGTGATTTCAGGTTAACAAACAATATAAATAGAATGTAGAAATTTCTTTAAATTTGGTAAGTTTATTTATTCCCATAATGAAATTTGTGCATTAACACATTGAATTCTATCTTTTTCAGGACAGATAATGAACTCGATGAGTCATTTTGGTAAAATGCATTTATCTATGGAATGTGCTAACAATCTTTACAGTAAATGTGTGAAACAAATAACAGAATGGTGGTTAATAAGGTTATGATTTAGTGATGGTAGCGAAGCAAATATATCAAGAATGGAGATCTTTGTTAAGAGTAAATAAACTTAACTGAGTCCATGAATAGAAACATTCTCTTTTACGACTCCCGTTTGTGCAATCATTGCGCAGATGATACATTTTGAGCAATTTTATTAAAGAGAATGAAAATTAATTTATTGAAGTTGAAATTAATATTTTGGTTATGGAACTTAAACAAAAGCCAGATGAGCTTACAAATTAAACTTTTAAACTGCAAAATAATTTCCAATTAAATATTTTTTTTAATTAATCATTAATTTAAACGAAATTTTTAATTTTAGTATGACCCATCTGCATTTATGTATGAATCATTCATTTTAGGAGAAGAGATGTTGTGGGCTGCTAATTGGACAGTCTGGTTTAGGGTACACACATGAACATAACATCAAAAACATTTTAGTATAACGAGTATTTTATGTTTTTATAAATTTGACCTATCAATAGAAAAAAAATTATATTTTTTAAATTCTTTTTATTAATTTATTTCTATTAATATTTCAAGGTAAACACTAAATTCGATGAACGGAGAAAAGAAAAAATCCACTGCTCTCATGTTGGTTTGCTTGATATGGCTGCTGAATCACCAGCTCCACGATTCCTGGACAACTCATTAAGCATTGATTCATCCCGTTCCTATACACCTGACCGTAACTCCTGTGATTTGTGGACAATGGCTGCTGTAGATCAGCCACCACCTCAAGACGAACCCCCTGCCACTCCTAATTCTACCCAGTTAGAATTCAGTCAAGCTATGCATGATTTTAAAACCATGTTTCCTGAAATGGATGAAGACGTAATCGAAGCTGTTCTCAGGGCAAATCAAGGCGCTGTGGATGCGACAATTGATCAGCTCTTAACTATGAGCACCGATAATGAAAATGAAAGACTTAGAACTGAAATGGATGCGGCTGATAATGCTGAATCACCCCCGAGTTATTCACCCACTACCCCGCCGCCATCTTATCAGCAGGCTGTACCTAATGTGAACACACCACCGTTGTCTCCAAAACCTCCTGTGGATAAAGAAGAAGTGGTGGAAGACGCAGCTGCAAGTTTAGTACTAACTTCTAATGGTGATTTATTACGGTTTTCACCTGCAGATAATGAAGAGCTTTCAATTTGTGAGGAAAAAGTAGAAGTTGATAAAGTAAATATAGCATCTAGTGGGCCGTTAAGGAGTTCAAGAAATTGGTGTCCCATGATGCTGGGTTCATTACCATCGGACTTTTTGAGAGTAGCTGGAGAAAAGAAGAGGAGTCAACATAGGGTAATTTGTTTAATAAGGGTTTGCCTCAAAAAAAAACCAAATATCTCTAGATATTTAAATAGTAATGCAAATCTTAAAAGCATTTGAAAGAACTACACTTAATGCTAGCTGCAATGCATAAAAAGACATTTATTGAAGCCATTTTTTAAAAATTCGATTAAAATCAATTTCCAATGAGCAGTAGATAAAAAAATCTGAATCAGATTGATTCGAATTCACAGTAATCTCACTGTTTGAATTGGAATTTGTCAACTTGTTACATGTGTATTTTTTACTTATAATTTCAGGAATTGACAACTGTGTTAAGTTCGGAAATTATCCAGCGTAAAATTGAAGAAAATGCAAGACAGCAAAGGCGATTAAGTGCCGGGGACTGTGATCCAGAATTGGCACGATATTTAGAAGATGAACGGGTTGCTCTCTTATTACAAAATGAAGAATTTGTTCAAGAATTACGTAGGAATAAAGATTTCATGTCAACTCTTGAAAGAGGTTTAATCATTGAAACTTAAAAACATTTTACAAAAATTAAAAAGTAAAAAAATTATTTTTATTTCAGATGCACAATCGAAACAACATAATTATTTGTACTCTGTAAGCGACAGTGAAAGTGGTAAATATTTTACTATATTTAGTGTCTTAATTTGTTTTATAATTTAAAAAAAAATTATATTATAGATACCGATGAAGATGCTGACAATGTCTCCAGTGAAGCTACAGGCCCATATCCCTATATTAAAACTTTTCCGTCCGAAGATTCAGATGCAGCTTTTAGAGAGAAGTTGAAAAATATGGGAAAAAGTTAGTTTTTATTAATTATTTTATATTATTTTATAGCTAATTATAATTATTATTATTAATTTTATTTAGTGTCGCGTCGTAAATTTGCCCAATTGGCTCGAATTTTTTCACGACGAAAGAAACGAAGTGCAAAACAAATGTATATTTTTAATAGTTATATTTTTAATTAAAATACTGATTTTTGATTTTTTTTTAAAGATTAAGTGATGGTGCTGTTCCGAGTAAAGACAATCTACTTCTTGAAGATGATGATGATGATGAAGAGGAGTCTGGTGATGAAATTCCTGTTAAAACGTCTCTGGATGATGAATTTGAATCAAGAGTATTTAATAAATATTTATGATAATTTTACAAACAAAAACTAATGCTCTTTGTTTTGACTTTTAAGGATACTCAAACACATACAAGCGGAAAATCAACAGGGTCAACAGCTTGAGAAGCTTGAAGAAATTTATATAAAATAATACAATTATGTGATTAATTCAATTTAGACATATTTTATTGAATTCTCATTTACTGATTTACTGTACACAATCAATTGTGACAGTTAAAACATTTGTACAATGTAGTCTTGATGCTTTTTGTTGTGATTTAATAGAAGTACGAGTGCGTTTTGTAGGTCAATCAATGTCGAGATGTCAACTTTAATGTTAATGAGACTTGTGTAATTTAATATTTTTTTTAATATTTAATACTCGTTCACTTTTTAAGTTTTAGATTTACACTAAATACAGAAATTGTAAGAGCCTTAATTTTCTTTTTTCCCTTTATTTTATGGGATGTGTAATTTTGCTCAAGCAATCATGATTGATTAAAAATAAGTGTGAATTAAATGTAATAAATTCAACTGTTGAATCACTTATATCGAGTGTAAATAATGTGAAGTGTTGTTGATTTTTTGATTGAAATTTTCTTGCTTGTATATGTTCTTTTTGCAATCAATGTAAACTCATTTCTTCCATGTGCCAATTGGAATTTTTTTTTATTTAATTGAAATAAAATGACAAGTAATTTATCTGAAGGATATTTGTAATAAAGGGTGATAAATGTTAACTTCTAAAAAATTTTAAAATTTTAATGTAAACATGTACAATGCATATACACGCAAACTGATTTATTGTGGGCTTAGAAGTTGGTATCTGTGATTAGATATTGAATAAAATTTCATGTTCTTTGTTTGAATTTTGTTAAGACTGATCTAGCAGCTGTTAAATGTGTTTCCTGATCCACAAGAAAATTTCAGCAAATTTGACAATTACTAAGTGGACATAGGACTGGCAAATAAAGTTGGAAAAATGACAGCCGTAGGAACTGGTGATGTAGTCATAAACCAATGCGAAGAATATGGAGATGTCTGACTAGGAAATGTGCTGTATGTATCAGAATTGGAGAAAATTTATTACCAGTGATATTAATGGTTGATCATAATATGACAGTTGAATTTAACAAAGAAGTAATAGTATGTTCTATTAAAGGAAATATTGTCATGACAGCAAAAAGAGAAGGAAATAAATTTATCCTGACAGGTAATATAAAAATAAAAAAAGACTCATATGTGGCAATGACAAGAAATCAAGATTGGCATTGAAGATTAGGCCATATAAGCTAGAAAGTTATAAAACAAATGAAAAGAGAGCAATTAGTGAATGGCCTTGACTTGAAGCAAGAAGACAAATGTGTTTGTCCGGCATGTATTGAAGGAAAAATTTCACAAAAATCACAAACGCATTAAAAAATGGCAGACGGAGACAATAATAGAATTGTGGCATGTTGATCTCATGGGTCCGATCATACCTGAATCTCGAGACGGTGAATCATTTGTACTAACAATTGTTGATGATTTTAGCCAATTAACAATGGCACAAAACCTAAGACTAAAAAGTGACACTTGTTATGCATTAAAGACCATAATTATTAAAATGGAAAGACAAACAGGATTAAAACTAAGAAAAACACAATCCGATAATGGAGGGGAATTTTTAGCACATGAATTGACAGAATGGTTGAAAGAAAAAGAGATATGCCATCAGTTAACAACTCCCTACACTCTTGAGAGCAATGAGATTGCAGAGAGAGCAGATAGAACAATGGGTGAAATGATTCGTACTATGATAATTGATGCAAAAATGCCAATGAATTTTTGGAATGAATGTCTCTATACTACAGCGCACAAAAAATCGATGCAAATCACAAATCCATAGATGTACACCAATAGAAATATGATCAAAAATGTTAGAATAGTATATTATTGTTTGTTGTGTTTTGAATGATTTTTTGTATGCAATGTAGTGATGTAGTGATGTAGTGATGTCATATGTAACTTGATCATTGTATATGTTATCTCTGGGTTTTTCCCCTCGCTTAGTGAGCAGGGAAAGTGCAAGTGCAGACACAGCACTGGAATGTACTACCATTTTTATTCTCTTCATTAAATTAGTTATTTAGTAAGCTGAAATATTCTTTCACCAAGAAAAAAGAAAGCCTACAATTAAATACTTTCGAAGATTTGGCTGTGTAGCATTTATGATGATACATGGAGAGCAACGCCGAAAATTTGATACAAAGGCCAGAGTTGGAATTTTCCTGGGATATTCAATGAACAGAAAAGCTTATAGCATGAGATATAAGAAGTATGCGATGTGAAATTTGATGAATTACAATTAGGCATAGATTATTTCAAGGAAAAGATACCAACAAGACAGCCAGAAGACAAAATACAAAGCTAGACTAGTAGTAGTTAAGTGTTCCCAAAAACCTGAAATATAGCTTATTTTAATACATTTACCCCAGTAATACAAATATGAACATTGAGATTTTTAATTAGCTCAGCAGCTATGTTAAATGTAAAAATTAGAATCAAAGTTGGAAAAACTGCTTTTTTGCATGGAAAACTTGATGTGGTTGTTTACATGATACAACCAAAAAGTTTTGAAAAGGGGAGGAAAAGTGTGTAAATTGCTAAAAAGCATACATGGCTTAAAGCAATCAGGCCTATGTTGGTTTTAATTCTTTCATGATGTATTAACCAAGTGTAGTTTTAACCAATCTAAGTCAGACCCTTGTTTGTATTTTATAAAGGTAAGAAATAACTTCCTATTTTTAGGGATTCATGTAGATGACATTGTGACAGTATCAAGTTTAAGGGAATTTCAAAATTTATGTTTGGATAATATTAGTGATTACTTGGAATTAGTAACATTAGGAGAAGCAAAATGTCTATTTGAAATGGAATTAGAACAAAATATTTAATGGATGTTTTAAACAAATATGGGATGGATGACTGTAATCCAGTTATAAGTCCAATTGATATAAACCAAAAGTTAGATAAATTTGAAGAAAGTAAAACAGTGGATGTAACTTTTTATCAGAAAGTATTAGGAAAACTAATGGTGGGTTTTTAGCTGTACATTCTTGTTTTGATATTAGTTTTGCATTAGGAATTCTTACACAATTTAATAAAGATCCATGTGAAATTCACTTAAATGCTCTGAAGAGAGTGCTGAGATATTTGAAGAGCGCAAAGCATTTAGCATCAGATATGTTAAGGGAGAGCATGAATTAGTTGGCTGTACTGTTGAGATAAGACTGAGGATGCCAAGTCATTTTCTGGCATAGTAATTTTTGATGGAAATTCTCTAGTGCACTGGCAAAGTAAAAACAGGATGTAGTGGTCAGAAATACTACAGAAAGTGAGTTGTATGCTTTAGATGAGACAGCAATGGAATTAAAATGGTTTAGGGATTTGATGGAAGAGTTGGGGATTTTTGGTGAAACAAATTTAAAGACTACATTATTTTGTGACAGTTTAAATGTTGTAACTTTTGTTAAAGGGAATCAGTGAGGGAGGACCAAAAATTTAAATAGAAGAATTTTTTATGTCAGAGAGTTATAACTACATTTCGTATGGAAATGTTGTTACCTATGGATTGTCCATATTTTTAGAAAATAATTTTTCAGATTTTATAATGTCCCAAAAGAAATTGTGAAAAATGATGAAGAAGGTTGTTGCTAAACCTTCTAGTACCCCGGCAGCAAAAGCCCTCTTGCAGCCCTCGCAATCCGGATCAGAAGAGTCCGCTGGGACCCCCATCGCAGTTCCCGAATTCTCGATAGAAACGATCATTGCGAAACGCTTGGAAAAGATGCTTGCTTTGCAAAGCCAAGCACCTCCCCCAATAATCGAGGAACCCTTTGACGATCAAGATAATCATCAATACAAGGATCCCGATATGGTAAGTATCTTTATTTGTGACGGCCTTTTGGACACACATCGTCACAGGACCTACAGACCCTTCACTCAGGGTGCATCAGGAGGCCCCGCCTCCTGATCACGTGACCCTGTGAGCCACTTTTCCAAGGCTCTCTCAGTCTTGAGCTAGGCACAGAACAGAGAGGAGCTCTGTTCTGTGGTTTAGTGTTTGAGAGACTTAAACAGCACAAAGAGGGATGAGTCTCTCCGGGCTGGCCTTGTGGCCTAATCAACGTAGTTATTCGAGCCTTCCCGATAACCAATATTTATGCACTTGATCGCTACAAGCTCCATGGTATTGTGCCATGGTCCTAGTTTTACATCATCATGGCTCGCCACTATGTGACGAGCCATGGGCAACTGGATTCAGGATAGGGTAAGGTGACCGAGAGGCCACATTACTATTCATTATTAATAAAGATCAGTGTCTCGAAGATACATCTCTGAGTCCAATTTATTCGCGTCTGCCCTTCTTACTGCTTGGTGTGATCCAAACACATCAAGTAGTCCAAAAGGCGATCACATATTCTAGAAAATCGTTTGGGGTCTTTAGACACCTCTCTTATCATGAGCTTGGGCCCATTAAGATAATGTGTGTAAGGTTTAAGGTAATTATTTCTCTTATCATGCACCTTTATGGAGATCAATTGCCAACAGGCCGGCAATTCATCTAAGGAGGAACGCGCGATTGCTAGTTGCAATGCATGACCCCCTACCTGTAGCCCCGCATCATGGCCTTGTGGGGTCCTTGGACCGGCAATCTCCTGCTTCTGGCTTTGGATACCATCCTCTGCCCCCTTTTTGCATTGTTTTAGCTAAAACTTTAGTTTTTGTGATCAGATCCCTAAAAGTTTAAAAATTACTGTAAAAATCTAGACACGCTACCATATTTTATCGTAAAACCATGTGGAATCACTAAATTCCTTATCTCAGGCACTCGAATCTCGATTCTTAAGCTTTCAACTAAGCTAGATCCACCTTTCCAGCATTACTAGCCTTTTGCGCTTTCCCTGTAATTCTCAGTTTCCTGTTTAAATTCCTTGAATTTTTTTTCCGGAACCCTCTCCTGTAACTTGCCTTTCGCCACCTTTCTCTTAAAATTTTAAAAATTTTAAGTGGTTCCATGTTTTCAGCACTTTTTACAGGCCTTTTCGATCTTTTCCCTAATACTGTTTTACAGATTATTATTTACAGATTTACTTACAGGTTTACACTCAACATTCATTCTGTTTATATTTTGTTTGTTTCGAATTTTAATTACTAACTTCAAAACAGTAGAATGAGCAATTTGAACTGATTAAGAAAATGCATTATGCCATTCTTTTACCGCACTATTAGTGCATGGCCAAAAACACATGGCATATTGATTCCATTATGCATTCCATGAATAGTATACAATTGAGTAAATTCTTTAAGATTAACTCTAAAAGTTCCATCTGCAAACCAAATTTTACATTGTTAACCTTAACTCCATATTTATCCATCACTGATTTTACATAACACCATTTTCGGTTTAAGAATTTGGTGCAGGTTCTCTGTACTTTTTGCTGCAACATCTGCACTTTGTTTAAGCTATCCATGAATAAATTCAGTTTGGAATAATGTTCAGGATATGACCGCCTCTCACCTCTCTAAGGTTTGGGCGTCGGGAAGAAACAAGGCAATGGAGCATAATAAAGAATGAGACATAAGGCATAAGTTCGATAAACTTTTATTTACCACAACCTTCACTCATAGCTTATTCCCATCTAAAGCATGCTGCTGATAATTCAGCATCACTCTAAAATCCCAACCGAGCCTGATGGCCGGTTGGTCTAACTTAGACCTCGCCCTACACAGTTGCAGGGTCCGAACTACGTTCAAGTGCCTTCAGGCACAGGCCCAAGCAAATTACCCGGCAGGACTGTGCCATCACAGCAAAACTGCCTTTTCCGTGGTGCAGCATCCAAATCCTGAGAGAAATACCAGATGCGTGTTCAACCAAGAGAGCTAGGAACGTGACCTTTAAGGTGCGCATCCTAACACAAGACCCTTATTCTGGTGTCCCAGATGCTGTATATAATCAGGCAACCAATCAAAGAGAGAACTTTGATTGGTTGCAGTCCCCTGTTGTCATATCCCTTTCTCCATCCTTAGTGACCTCTAGTGGACAGGTGGTCTGATAGGCAGTCACAAGGATTAACGTTAAATTGCCAAATTCAGTCCTTAACTCTTTAATTCTGCTTGCAACAGCTTCCACTTCTGCTTGCAACGGCTTCCATTTCTGCTTGCAACGGCTTCCAATTCTGCTTCAGCATTGCTGAGTGCAACAATAGATTGTTTCTTACTATGCCAGGCTAAGATAGATGCTCCATCCTTTACCATGTACCCTGTAAACGACTTGTCATGGTTACCATCGTTCAAACTCGCATCGCTGTAAGCATGCAAGAAACTATCATCATTTTTATAAATCAATTTGTAACCTTGGGTACCCTTTAAATACCTAAAAATGCAATTCATTACGTTTACATGAATTTTCCTGGAACTTGCATTAAACTGTAACAATACACTAATAGCATGAGCTATGTCTAGGTGTGTATTTGTTGCAATGTACATGACTTTCCCTATCTGCTCGTGATATAATCTATAGTCAGCTAAAGAGCAGTCCTCGAAGACATTTAACCTGTAATTGACATCTAAAGGAGTCAACCTTCAGTTTGCAATTGAGCATTCTGTAACATTTCAAAACATCCTCAATATATTTAGATTGACTAACTCTAATTTCACTGCTTGTTTGTTCAACCTCTAAACCTAGCAAATATTTCAATGTACTTAACTCTTTTCAATCAAAATGTTTCTTTATCTCTATAATCAGCTTCTGTTCTAAATTTCTATCTGAAGCCATGCTTACCCCATCATCAGCATATATGGGATCATTCAAGAAGTATGTCACGCAAAAAATGCTTTTTTTTGTACCCCCTCCCCCCCCATATCACACTATTGTCACAAAATTTAGAGATCCCCCTCCCCCCATGTCACGTCACTTACACATAAAATCAGCACCAACTATTAATAAAACTGTATACTTAACATTATAAATAAAATTTATTCAAATAGGTATATTGTAATTTTAACAAGCCAAGTTATCATGTTTTTAAAATAAAACAGGAT
>JAQFZN010000931.1:0-20791 GCA_034687075.1 Geophilus carpophagus | reverse complement strand
ATAGTTTCTGCTTACTTTAGACAATTTACCAAAATTATTTTCACACGAGAAAACTTAATTCTTCACTTAAACAACTCTTTCTTAAAAAATATTCGCATTTTGTCTCTAGGATGCACCACATGAAAGCTCACAGTGATGGGGCAATTCAAGTACATGGTGAATTGTTGAGAAAATCAAGCTCCTATATGAGGACACTATTACCATCTGAGCCTCCATCAAATCAGAAAGAACCAGGTGGATCGTATATCAGATCTAGAGGGTCATACACTCCCAACTGCATGTCAAATCGGGCATCGTACTCTTTTCAGTCAAGTGCGTCTGAAAATAGATGCTAGCGTTAATACATGTTAAGAATTGGTATAAAAAAAGAACCATCAGTAGGGAGAATATTTAAAGAGGGTGGGTGGGGGGCTCTCAAGTGCTAAACCTGCCACTGTTTATGGTTCGTAACCAACTTTAAATTCATTTTCAATTTTCAGCAGTATTAATGAAATAAAAAAAGACTAATTAATGCAATTGTCATTAGTTCAGACATATTGTAAATTCTTTCTTTGTTTCAGCTTTTGTAATTAATTATGGCTAGCTTTTTTGATTTTTTTAAATATTTTTATTTCACATGACAATTAAACGTGCTTCACACAGACATCACTTTAATCTTGTAGAGATAATCACTTTGTTTGCAAATAAAAAAAAAAATAATTTCAATTGCCGGCTATGAATGAAACATCCGCTTTATAGTTTCTGCTTACAGTAGACAATTTACCAAAAATATTTTCACACGAGAGAACTTAATTCTTCACTTAAACTTTCTAAAAAAAATTATTCACATCATTTGCATAGTTTACAGGTGACTCACAGAACTCACAAAATGTATATTGCTTACAGTTATCTCATTTAATTCCAGATAATATGAATAGAAATGTTAAACATATAATTACATCATATTATCATTTCTGTAGTATTTATTGATTTAGAGGTATGATGAGTGATGTATGTAGAATTTTTAAATTGTCATTACAAATGTTCTTTCCCAACAGTGTTTCCGTTGAGTTGTGCTTAGTATTATTAGTGAGCAGTGCATGAGCCATAAATAAATTTAGGTGACCATTTAGGTTAAAAAGTACTGTAGTTACTACATACGCACCTTAGCGTATTATATATATAGATTCCATTTTTTGTCTTTGTTTCAACATGAATAAAATTAAAAACTGAAGTGATTTTATGCTGCTGTTATAACCATGATATCCTGACACTTGTAGATATAGATGCCAAAAGCTAGATTCATACTTTTGTTTGGGTGTTTTTGCTTTGCGATTTGAAAATTAAAAAGCAGAAAATAAAATTAATCATGCCATTTTTTTTGGCAAGGAGTTATATTTTCGACACAATTTCGGATCCAAATTGGTGGAAAGCAAAATACAGCAAAAAAGTTGGACTTATTCCAAGTAATTATGATATGCACGGTTTAAATTTTACATTAAACACAATTATTGTATAAATATATATCTACTTATTTAAGTTGAGAACAAAATGGAATCTAGTGGTTTTCCTTTACATGAAGCTGCCGAAAGAGAAAATAAAAATTTTCTGAGGGAATGTTTACAAAATCATGTTCGCAAAAAAAATAAAAATAATAAATTAACAAATTATTGTTTTAGCAGGTGTTAATTGTTTTATCACTAATACAGAGAACCATTACAACTTGCAAGAGATCCACAATGTTGCAGCGCTATTACAATACGCATGTAATAATGTTAAGAAATTATATTTAACTAAGACTGAACCTTAAATCTGTTTCCTATAAGGTGACAACCCTCAACCCCAAGACGAATATCAATTCTTAGATTCTGATTAACTATTTACATGTAAGTAATAATTAATGACAATTTTTTATGGTTTAATCACTTTTATTGAAGAAATATTCAGTACGTATTTTAAATTCGAGGTCTGTACGTTATTGGTTGGGTGACTTGCAAGCCTGGGATGTTGGTGCAATCCTGTTGAAAATAATAACTTGGAATATTAGTATTATTTTAATAATTTCTAAATAAAAAAAAACTTACCATCATTTTCAACATTTCTTTTGTATCTGGATCAATTTCGATTATATCAACATCCAAAGCCGATACCTCGGGAACGTAATTATCTCTTCGTTCACGTTCTTCTTCTTGTAATTTGATTGAAATTCCTCTTACGGGACCTCGCTGAATGCGCTTCATTAGGTGGGTAATAAAACTGCGTAGAAAAATTGTTATTGTAAAAATTTATTGTAAAAATTTATTTCAAAAAACATTATGCTTAAATAACTTACCCAGCTATCTTATTCCTCAATTTCTTACTGGGAATGATAGCGATTTCTTCGCAGATCCTTTTATTAGTGTGGAAATCATGTGTCAAGCGTGGATAATATTTTTCAATCACAACTCTCGCCGCTTTTTTAACAGTCTTCGTTCGAACACGACCCTGTGGATTTAAGTAAAATAATTGTAGAATAATTCATTGTTATCAATTTATTCTCTTAAATTATCGTCGAAAGGCAGATGGAGGCGGATTCGTAATTTAAAAAGCAGCGCGAGAACTTACCATCTTGAACAGCAATAATGGTGGAAAGTAGAAAACAGATGCCTCCTTGTGGACACTTGGAGAACTTATAACTTAAAATAAGAAGCGGAAACAGATCATTGCCACTAGGATCGCTGACTGTTAGCAAGGATCACATGAAATATGTACTGAATCGGAATGTATTTATTTTTAAAAGAAATTGTTTTCGTACATCGATTTACATTTGATATCGTATAAAGTTTATTTTTGTGTTGGTGTTCGTAAATACAACGGGAATAAAAAGATAAGAGAATCAATGCATACATTTAATAATTAATGCTTAATTACCATACAAGTTGTGATGCCAATAATACATTATAGTTATGAGTGATGTTTACTGGTGTATTCAAAAGCGTTCAGATTGATTTATTTATTCTATAAAAAAATAGTCAAATTTATAAAATTAGTGCCCTCTGTAATTAATAAATAGAAACTATCGGAATTATTTTTTCTGAGGATTAAAAACACACTGTTAAAAGGCCTGTAGCCAATCAGAATTTGTTTGAAAAGAGTGTAGTGTAATTTGATTACGTCATTTACCACTGCAGAAAAGCATCTTTGTGAAATGATGATTTGTTCTGCTTTGATGGCTTTGATTCATTTCTTGCTCAAATAGTGTGTTCGTTTCTGGTTTAGACGCTACATTTTATTGTTTAGTTTTGAAAGGTTTAACAAATTCGTGACTTGTTAGTTCAGCAGGATTTTAAAATTGCTTCTTAAATTTTTTATTTCAAAGTTTCTTAGTTCTAATTCAATATAATAAACAGCGTTTAAGAGTTTGTCTTTGAATAACTTTGGTAAAATATATTGCGATGCTTGTTGCTGTAATTTAGGGATGGTTATTATTTCTATATCGAGAATTGCATTCAATGTATATAGTTTGTATTCATCTTGGCGTAGTATTATGGATTCGCAGACTGGGCGCCATAGATGAATGGCGCCCTGGTTGATCGCTATCTGTTCTAGAGATGGTGAATTAGCAAATGTTTGAAGCGTTTGGAAATAAGTGTTGATGTGCTCCATTATTTGTGTTGTTAAGTCGTGTGTAAAAAACGGTACAATGATCGTTAGATGCAGTACTCTTAGGCTGGGATCCTTATATACACAGTATTACACATACGTTGGACTGTACGTATGCTGCAACTAATCAGATTATTTGGAGTCGATTAACTTCTTCAAAAATTAATTCTTCGACGCCACTACATTGAAGAAGTGAATAAAATTCGAATTTACATATTTCAATAAATCTCCGCAAATCCAAACCAATCGTGCCAAATCGAAATAGATCGTCGCGAATTGAAATAAATTTGCGCAAATTGCAACTAATTGAAATATCTCGTTGCAAATTTAAATAAATTTTGAAAAATTGGAATAAATATTCACAAATTGTGGAATATCACAACAAAAAAGCGCAAATCAAGAAAAATCAAAATAAATAGATATGAATAAGTGAAAAATAAATTGTTGTGCTTTTGTGCGATGCTTTGTCTTTCCTATTGGCCTTACCTTTTCAAACCCAGGGTGTTTACATGATATTCTGAAAAGAGATAGGAGAATCACTTTTGCATTTGTTTGGTCTATTTTTTAATTGTAACCGAATTGGACACCTTTTGATGTGAATTTGCCTTAATATGCCCACAAACGATGTACTTTTTTCAGGTACAAAGTAATAAAACAAAGTGAAAGAATGAGAATTGAAAATAGTTAAGTGGCAGAATTTTATTTGTTATTTAAAAAAAATTAAAAATAAACAATATATTTGTTTTCACGTGTACAATATTCTAAAGAATTGTATAAAATTAAGAAAAATTGTAAAAATTTGTAAAATGAAAAATGTATAAAATTAAGCAGCTTAGACGTAATGTGTTCAAGTTTTTGACTTGTTGTGAGCATGACGTCATTGGAAGACGGAAGTAGTTACCCAGAATGCAATTGTTTGTTTACATGTGACTAAATCAACTTAACAGCTATCGTTCACATTGATAAAGTGAACTGCAATTTGTTTTTCTATGTAAAAGAAATTCCAGTTTATTTTTTTATAATTGGTAATGTTATTTTTGTTATTTTATTATACGCATTGTTTACAATGTTACATTTTTGTAACTTGACGAATCATAACATTGTTCCACACTGCGCATGTCTGCAGTAGAACGAAAGTCTTTTGCGTCATTTATGGCGAAAAGTGTGGTCACGATCTTGTGTTCGTTCCAAGATATTTTGTTTGTTATGCCGAATGTTTTTCTGAAATTCGATTGAAATTTGTGAGTTTATAAGGTTGTATTTCGTCATTTTGTCATTGAATCACGAAAATAGATGTATCGTATTGTGTTAATCTAATTCTCGATGCGGTATTCCTGAGCCAAAATGGCGGCGCATGTGTTTTTTTTATAGCTGCCGTTGTTTGATTTCTTGCTTTCGAATTTCTCTATACAGTCTTTTTTTAAGTGTTAATATTTCCATTACTTCATACCTATTTTGTTGAAATGTTTGAGGAAATCATGTAAGACCTCATCAATTTGATGAATGAGGCTTTGAATCCACTGATTTTGTTTGATTTATTGTGTTATTATTAGTGTTTTTGCTATAAATCTGCTGCAAAATCTTTGTTATTTCCAACTGGTGCTTTTGTATTTTTTTGTACAAGTTTGATTTTCAACACTTCTCAGATTGATTTCTTTTTTACGCAATTTAGAATTTCTTTGTAAACTGAGTGATTTTGAACATTCGTTTAATTAATTACTGAAAATTATTCTCACTTTGGGATCATTAGACATATACAGGGGGATTGTGAAGAAATTTAACCAAACAAAATAGAAAATAGAAAATATAATTAACTGATTGTAATCACGAATCTTCGTGGACATTATACAATTGAAATATCAATAATATCACAATTTATACTATCTGTATACAGTATAAATGTTTATAGGTTTATTTATTTAAACAACCAGAAATAAATGATTATAAATTACTCTTATTATTTAACTTTATTCCTAACATATCTTGTTACATCTATACAAAGAGGAGTTGCTAGGGGTCACAATATTAGACCTACAATATATTGATATTTTGATATTATGATATTTTAATATTTTGATATTTTTAAATAAAACATTTTGATATTGCAATATTACCAACATTGATTCTGTGGTATTATAAGATACCTATTATGATTTATAATGATTAAGTTTTAAAATGATTATTATTAAGATTTATGATTGTTAAGATTACAATTAAAAGCACTTAAGATTTAAACACTTGGTGCATTCAATTTATTTAAGAAAATTTGTCTTAAGTAGCTTAAATTTAAGTTTAGCAGGAAATGACATTTTTTGCGTTATTATTTAAGAAAAATATTGCTTAAATTTGACTTAAATTTAAGCAACACATTTTTTACTTATCTGTCTTAAAGTATTGTTGTTAAGAAAAACTGAAGTGAGTACGCATGCTTTTTTACATGGTTTTTTTTTACTGGCTTTAAGGTGCAGGGGCGGCATAATAAAACCTTGCACCCTGCAGCCCAGCGGCAAATTTCTCTGGCGCGGCCCTGATTCTTATTTAGCAGATCTTTACACAAATCACTCGTCCAAAGTATTTCTTTAGTCAATTCAGTCAGGGTGCCAAGCTCCGCCTCTATGGAGCACATACACACTATGGACTGTTTTCTACTCTTCCAGCTGACAAGACATTTTCCTGCCATAAGAAACTACCCATTGAAGCCTCTGCTATCAATAGTCCTATCTTGGGATGCGTTGGAATAACTAACTAAATTAAATTCTTTGCCCTTTCTGTAGTTCAATCCTAAGCTAATTGTCCCTTCTCTTCTTCCTTTCTTCCTTAATTCTTGGTTCTGGAAAATTGATGAATTATTCCACTTCTTAATCCTTTAGAACAGCGTTTCCCAACCACTGGTCTGCGGACCGGTACTGGTCCGCAGAGATTTTCTGCCGGTCCGCGGAAATGGTCAGGGTCAGATTTATATATTGCGGGGCCCTAAGCAAAATTTTTTTGGGGGGTTTAACCCCTCAAAAAAAAAGTTTAATTCAAAAAAATTTAAAAAATACACTTGTGATTATAAATAAAGGTTTTTATTCCTGGGTTACCGGTCCGCAAATTTTTTTTCCTATTTTCACCGGTCCGCCAGGATAAAAAGGTTGGGAAACGCTGCTTTAGAAGATTTAGCCTCTGTTGCTAGTTGTATCTTCACTTCTTAATTCTTCACTTCTTGAAATCTTATTCCTTTCTTCTTATTATCCAAGGTCCTTAGATAACAACCATCCTCTGCTACCATGTGTGAGAGTTGGAATCAGTTGAAGCCAGGACACAAGTTTAGGATTAAATAAGATGATACGTTTATTGCACACAGTTATGTGTAATACATATATATTGACTTGAGTGACTTTTAGATGTGCTCCATCAGCATGGGTGAGGTTAGCATCTAGCATGTAATGCAGTAAGTATCAGAGTGATGGTGCACATCCTTGCGCTCTTATATATACACTCCATATGATGTCATACTCAGACATTACATCGTAGTTAATTGTCTTTACATCCTGCACCGAGGCACGCGACTTGCATGGGGGCCATTCACAAAACATGTCAATGATGATACAACAATACAATAGGGTAACAATAATACAATACACTATTATAATATCCTTAAAACAAACATCCTTTATATATATAATAATTATTATAATTAATCTTAAACATGCAAACGATTCCCTGTTTCTTACTTCTCCAATTGACCAAACAATTGCCAGTCCTAATCAGATACCCATTAAACCCTCGGCTATTGATGGTTCAGTTTTGTGAAGCATCTGAGTAACCTTATATCTTAAATTGTGTAGCCTTCCTATATCTAAGTCCTAGTCCTATGGTCCCATTCAAGTATCTTAATACTCTTTTTAATCCCTCATAATGTATAATCCTGGGTTGTGAGTTATATCTAGCTATGTTGCTAAGTGTGTGGGCAATATCAGGTCGTGTATATATGGCAAGATACTGTAATGATACCATCAACTGTTGGTATTCATTTCTATCAAATTCTATATTATCCTCACAGTCATCAATACTTTGATTGACGTCACCCACTCTTTTGGAGGGGTTGCAATCAAGCATTTCATATCTCATCAATAAGTTTCTAATGTAAGCACTTTGTGTTAATATTATTCTCTCATTATCATAATTCAATTCCATTTCCAATATTTGATTGGGTCTAATCTTAGTTGATAATGTTAAGTCTTTCTTAATCAGTTGTATCATTCTGTTTTCTAATTCATCACAATTGGTCACGGTTGTGCAGTCATCAACATGCACACCCATAAAAACCCAATTCTTATCTTCTCTTGTAAAATAGATGCATTCATCATCCTGTGATTTTGATCTGATTTTGGAATCTTCAATTTCCACCTTTGATGGAGTTCGGATGACTGTAGTAATTGAAAAAAAGGTGCTTCACAAAACCTTTTTTATTTTCTGAAGGATATCCATCTATTATGGGTTCCAGTGAAAAGACTAGGTCAAATAAAAAGTCCTATAAAAAGTTAAATTTAAAAGTGTTTATTTTTTCATCAGACAAACAAATAAACAAACAAAGCAATCTGATTTAGTCAGATTTACTACGTTTCTCATTTCGAGTCAATATGGCGACTCGCCTTTTATGTTCTATTTCTTCTAATAATATCTTGACAACAGTCTGCAATTGTAATGTTTGGCATATTTATGTATGAATTATTACGCAAATTGCTATTCACCTCAGTGTATTCACAATGTTGTATTAGCTCATGAAGTCTAGTTTGTGACTGCAGAGATTTGACTGTTCATATTGGGAAACGAAGCTAACGGGAAAATATTTAGGATTTAATTCACCTAAATCTCTGGCCACATCAGCTTGAGTGAGCCCTAAGAAATTTTAAGATAGAAATCTAATTAAATAAAAGATTGTGAAGAAACATTTACTATTTTAAATAATTATTTAAAATTTCATTTACATGAAATCAACTAGACAGTAAAAATGCAAACAAAATAAAAATAATCCATCCTTTTTTTGCTTTCTCGCCCTACGATATATCTGCGGTTGGTATTTCGCACGTGCATAGTGAATCCATTGAACAAATGCTGGACGATATTTTATCATAAGACGTAACGGCATGGCAATGCGTTCATATTGGGAAACGAAACTAACAGGAAAATTTTTAGGATTTAATTCACCTAAATCTCTGGCCACATCAGCTTGAGTGAGCCCTAAGAAATTTTAAGATAGTAATCTAATTAAATAAAAGATTTGTGCTTACCGTAATGGTTCCTTATTTCTTTTACATAGCTGGCAAATTCGGTGATACCTTCGTGAGTATTATCCATTTTTTAAAATATATTTGCATATATTCATTGATGATAAAAGGTATTGGAAATTAAGAATAGGGTATGTCCTATTCTTAAGTGACCGTTACTTAAGTGCCACGAGTGTCTGTCTGGCAGATCTCCAAAGAATTGTTGATTGTCCGATCAAAACAATATAACCAGACACAGAATGTCGAACTTCCATGTCACTTGCCCATGAAGCATCCGTATAAGCAAGTAACTCTTGGTATGGGTTATCTAAAAGATATATACCATAGTCTGCTGTTGATTGTACATAATTCCACAAATGGAGAACAGAATTCCATGCTTGTAGAGAGTAATTTGTGCTATATTTGGCCAAAGTTACTACAGCATATAGTATATCTGGTCTAGTGTGTCTTGCAATAAACAAAAGAATACCAATCATTGAACGATACGGTACATCCGGTAGATCATCATTTTCTCTTCTCACAAGTGTTCTCCGATCCATACCAACTCTAAAAGGTTCATAAACCTTCTTAAAAATATAGTTTAGCAATTTGCTTTGCAAATTCCGGATATAGTTTGATTGATGCATCTTGATTCCATTTGGAAGGTATTCTATAGATATTCCTAAAAAGGTTTTTACCGGACCTAAATTTTTGCAATCAAAAATACTCTGTAACTTCCTGATAGCATTTTCTAGTACATCTGAGTTTCGAGAAATGATCAATATATCATCCACATATATAAGAATTATTGTATCCCAATGCAAATGGTAAATGCAATCGAAGTGAATGATTTGAAACCTATGTTCTTTAACTCTGTATCTAATTTTTCGAACCAGCATCTACCTGATTGATGCAATCCATATAATGATCTTTTTAATCTCCATACTTTGCTATCATCTATTCAATATCCCTTTGGAATTTCCAAATAAACTTCCTCATGCAAATCACCATATAAATAGGCCAAATTTATATCGAGATGAGTATTCTTCCATCCGCTTATTACCACCAACAGCAACAAGAATAATCGCACAAATGCATAATTTATCACTGGAGAATATATATCTTCAAAATCAATGCCTTCTTGTTGTTTAAAACCTTGAGCAACCAATCTTGCCTTATAAGTTTTAACTTCTCCAAGATGGTTTCTCTTCTTTGCAAATACCCATCTGGAACCGAGTACTTTCTTCTTAAGAGGTCTATTAGTGGTTTCATATACTTTTCTCTCTTGAAAAATATTCATTTCCTTTTGCATTGCTTCTCTCCATTTATTAACATCTTTAGATTTCAAAGCTTGTTCAAAAGTTTTCAGATCGGAAAAATCCACATTGCAATATTCCATGTTTCGAAAAACATCCAGCATTTCCTGAGTAACTAAATTTGCTTCCTCTTCCTGTTTGGGTAGCCTTTCTTCATTTTCAATATTTTCTTCCACTGGATCAGTCTGTTCTTGAACAAAAGAAATATCAACAAGTCCAGTCTCATTATTCTTAGTGGAAAAATCTACTCTTGAATAATTCACATTTCTCAAATTATTCTTCTCACAATACTGTTGCATTATCAACTTTGATTTCAACAAAATTCCACCATTAAACTGATAATTAGGGAATGCAATTTATTTAAAAAATTGAATTCCGGATTTTCGGAATTAAATTTCAATGAAATCCGGAATTCCGGTTTATTCCGGAATTTCATAGAAGAATTAAAATAGATGGTAGTAGCTGTCGCATTTTCATTAAATTTTCACTTGTGCAAAACTGTGTTATGTTTAGAATGAAGATGTGTGTGCATGGGAGTTGTACATCCACCCAATATCTTTAAAATTTGCTTGCATTGCATACATTTCACCACCTGATTTGTTTTCCCCTGTTGGAAATATTTCTACATCGAATTTGATGAGCTCTCTTTTGAAATATCTATAAAAATTTCTGATAAATCTTCCATACTTGAGATTTAAAAAAAAATAATTTTACATACAAATTTTTTAAAACTTAAAACGGATGTAAATGACTTACTTTCAAAACCGACCAAATAAACAACTACACTCGGCACTACAATTTATTTTCTTAATGTTGATAAATATGAAAAAATTATGCATCAGCAGACATGCCTACTTAAATTTGATTATTTTGAAAATATTCAAGTATATATACAGTTATATTTACATAAATGATGTACATACATTTATAGGAAATCTTATACAAACTACAAAGAAAACGAAGATAAAATGAAGACCCAAAGGTCGAATAGACTACGATGGCTGAAGCCGGTTATAAATTTAATGACATTTTAAAAAATAAAGATAAAATTGATTTAAAAAATGTTATGAACCTGTGTTTTGTATAGTCAAAATTCCAGCCAGTAAAAGTTCTTCCAAATTCGAAAAATCTGGAATTTATCATTTTTAATTCCGGAACTTTTTAACTTAAAAAAAGGACGGTATTCCGGAATTCCGGAATCCGAAAATCCGGTTTTGCATTCCCTACTGATAATAGACATCTTTTATTCCTTCGATTTTGCCGAATAGTCTTGTTTTTATTATTCTTGTCCAACCCCCCACATTCGGCAATACTGGAAAAGTTTCATTGTCTATGCTTCTTTGTGGTACGAATGTGGATGGTGATCCTTCAGAACTATTTCCTGACATGACTATGCTATCCAGAAAATCCAAGACGTTAATTATAGATTCTTTTAAATTCGAACTAGAACCATTTCTGGATTCATCAAACTTAACGTTGTCATGCTCTTCTATTCTTTTTGTATCTTCAAACCAAATACGGTAACCTCTTGTACGTATGGCATATCCTACCATGGTGCCTCTTTTTGCTGTATTATCTAATTTGGAAGATCTTTTTGATTTCGGGATATATACATGTGCCAAGGATCCGAACCTCTTAAAGTGCTTATATGTTGGTGCATAACCAAATCTGATTTCAAACGGTGTCTTCTGGCATAAAGCTCTTCTGGGTAATCTATTCTTCAAATGGTTGTATGCAAATAATGCTTCTGCCCAAAAATCATTTGGTAAATTTGAATCTTTTAGCATCGCTCTTATTCCTTCTAAGGCGAATCGATTATAACGCTCGGCCACCCCGTTCATTTGAGGTGTATATGCATTTGTGCATTCATGTCTAATGTTCTGCTCACATAAGAATTTTTCCATTTTCTCTGAACAATATTCCATTCCATTATCGGTACGCATTGTAGCTATAGACATTCCACTTGTCAAACGAGATATCTTCTTTATGTACATCTTCAATTTTTCAAAAACTTGCCATTTATATTTCATGGGATATATTTCCACCCATCTGGAATTATCATCAATAAATGATACGAAATATTTATTTCCATTTCTGGATGGATAGGGGGATGGTCCCCATACATCAGAGTGTATCAACTCTCCAAAACGTTTTGATCTTATTAGACCCAGAGATGGTCTATGTTTTCCTATCATTTTGGTTTCTTTGCAGATATCACAGTAATGGTTTATCCTTTTCAAAATTGGAAAATCTCGAATAGTTTTGGAATGTGATGTTCGTATGATTGTATCCTCTGAAATGTGAGCCAAACGCCTATGCCAATTTATTAAATCCTGTTTTTGTTTTAAAGTATTTCCAGGAACTTTCACTTCTGATCCAACTGTAGATTGTTCTTCCACTTCTTTATCACTCTTCTGTGATATTTTCTTTATTTTTTTGGATCCTTTAACTTTATTGGCATAAGTATCTGGCTTCTTCTGTATATGTGTTTTGGTTCCCTGTCTTGTCACAATATTTGTCTTCTCTGCTGTATTCGTACAGTCTAATTGTGGTTTTGCCTTTAAACAGTAAAGACCATCCTTTCTTCGAAAAATTATTGTTTTCTGCTTTAATTTATTCCTAAGTACTATTTTGTTTCTGCCGCCAAACCAAGTATATTTTGCTTTATCAGCTTGCACACCACTTATTAGGTTTCTTCGACCCTGTGGTGCATAACCCACATTTTGTAGTGTCACTTGTTGTGGCTTATTGTCCAATTTATAATTTAAGATGGCGGTTCCTATTGCTTTCAGTTCAAACGTACCATGGTAGGAATTCATAATGATTGGTTCTATCTCATGGAGCTCTGTAAACCATTTTTTGTCATGGCAAAGGTGAGCGCCACAGGCTGAGTCCCAATTCCACTCATCCGGATCTATTTGAGTATGTGAGACTGTATTTACAATGAAAACATTATTTGCTGTGTCATAATTCTGTCTATTGAACTTTGCATTCTTATGTTTCACCTGTATAGGCCTCCTACAGTTCCTGGCCAAATGACCCCTGGTTCCACAGTTATAACAAACTCTCGTGTCTCTCCGTATAGCTTGGTGTTGATTTTCAGCTTCTGTCTCCTTTCTCTGCATTTTTCCATATTGTTTTGGATTCCGTGTTACATTGAAAACATCCTCCTTTGTTTCTGTAATAGACTTGGCTTCTGTTTTCATTCTTATCCTGCCTGCTTCAGCACTAAGTGCTTCTTTAACTCTATGTGAAGTGAAATCTGCATCTTTCCATCCATATATGTTGAGTACCACACCCTCATATTCTGGTGGAAGGTTCCTTATCATGTGATATGCTACCTCATCATCATCCACTTTCTTGCCAACTTCTGTCAAATCCCTTGCTGCTTTCTGAATTCTACAAAGGTAACATTCAAGTCTTTTATCTGGATTCATCTTCAGAGAAATAAAATTGTCCCTTAGAAAGGCTATGCGTGCTCGTGTATGCGGTTCATATATTGATTTTTATTTCCTCCATGAGTCCAATGGCATCTCTGAATCTGCAATTAGTTCTCTAATATTAGTGTCTAATGAAAGATATATTAAGGCTAATGCCTTAGGTTTGTTCTCTTGATATCTCTCTAATTTTTATAAATCAGTTGGTAATATTTCTGGATCCTCTATATACTGATGTAAGCCTTTTGCTCGTAGTACCATTTCCATGTCAAGTTTCCATGTATGATAATTTTCTCCATTTAGTTTTTGAAAAGCAAAAATCTCATTTGCTTCGGCCATTTTGAAAAATTATTCCTAACTTGGAAAAATTTCAAAAGTTGTATTAATATGTGTTAATACTTATTAGATCATATAAACTTAAGATTGTGCACAAAAGTCAAAAATAATATAGTTATACACTAAATCCAATATCATACAATTATACACTTAAACCAATAATAATCCAAAATATCACTCTTTAAAAATTTATAACACTAATATTCAAATCAAGTTTGAACCAGGATATGCAAATCAGAACACCAATAATTAAGCCCAAAAACCACAAAACACCCCAAATGTATTAAATATTCACAAAATTACATAACCTTAAAGAGAAAAAGAACACTTTATATTGTTATTATATAACACCCAATTCTGTCCAAAGAAAAAACACACTGAAAAAAGTTCCAAACACATTTTCAAGTTGCTTACTGTCTTATAGTTTTCCAAAAAGGCACTTTAATCACTGTTGTGGTGTTCTCTCCTTGAAGATCTAGATTCCTGCCTAACATTGAAGTTTAACTTCTTAATGTCTTCCAGAAGTTTCCCTTTTCTCACTCAGGAATGGCTGTGAAAATCTTCCTTCTTCTATATGGAAAAACTTCATGTTTCTGTGCCTAAATCCTCCTGGGCATTAACTGGGCTCATAACCTTTGTAGATTCCTTGAGTTCTATTAAGCAGGAGGCAGTGAGGAGAAGAGATCAGTCTGGTCCAAGAGCTAGCCAAGAAGTGATTTTATTCAACATCAACATAATAAAAGAAAACTTGGGGCAAAAATCTCACTAGAGGGAGACAAAATAACATAATAAATGGTGCTCCAGTTGCCCTCTGGAGACCATTTATACTAACTAACAATAACAATAAAACTTATATATACTTATATACTTACGAATATTTTTATATTGTATATATAAATTTTAATTATCGAATAGTACCAAAATAAAAAATAAACTAAATATTAATTCAAAGCAATTATTAATTCAATGTAAAAATTTATTAGAATGAACAAAGACAGTAAAAACAATGGCAAAAATTAAAAATGCCACCAATACAAAAATAATACATCCATTCTTTCGTCTTCTTCTCCTCCTTGGATAAATTTGGGGTTGGTAAGTAGTATGGGCATGGGCTATCCAGCCAATAAATGTTGCCCGATATTTTATCATCAGGTTTAATGGCATGCCTCTACGTTTGTATTGGGAGATGAATGAAGCATAAAATATTCTATCGGGATTCAATTTATTCAAATCTATGGCCACTTCAGTTTGCGTAAGCCCTAATAAATTTTAAAATAAAAATCTAATTAAAAAAAAAGATATTTGCCTACCATAATAGTCGCGAATTTCTTTGACATACGCTGCAAATACGCGCATACCATCATCAGTATTATCCATTTTAAAGTATATTTGGATATATTGACATAAAAATGTCAATCATTGATGATAATTAGAAATTAAATTTGAAAGATGTTTCTTAAGTGACCGTTACTCAATGATCACGTGAGAAACAATCCAATATAACAAAATTTTCTTCTTCCTTGAAGCCATTCTTCTCTTTGAGGACTATTAATTGCCTCTTTATAATCTTTTGGTACTCTTAACTCATTCGCGAACATAATTCGCTCTTTTACTCTTATCGAACGGCGGACACCTTTGTCCAGTAGTTCTTTTTCTTTGTCTTGTCTTTTCTGACTATTCCTTAGGTCTAATACCGCTTGGGTATCACCCTTCCTACGACCACGAGTCTTATGCTCATTGGGATTTATAGTAGGACGGTTAATATCTCTTTCATCATTCTGCTCTAGAGAATGGTTATCTCTTATATCATTGTGTTCTTGAGAATGGTTTTCTCTTGATTCATTTAGATCTGGGGGATGGTTAATTCTTATCTCATTTGTGTTTTGGGGATGACCTTCTCTTAAGGGTTCCCCTCTAGGTATAGGATCATTATGCGAATTCGGTTCAAGATTGATATCGATGACCAGCCGCAGATCCAATTCTTCTTCGGAAAAATGATTTTCCGATTCGTAATCTAGGTCATCTATATCTGATTCTGTATCAGAATGATCGACCTGAGTCTCAGTATCTGTATTATCGTCCCCATCTTTCCCTTCCTCTGAATTAAAGTCTATATCTATATAAATATAGCCTAGCCTGTCTTCGAGGAATTCAACATCGTATCGTTCTACGATAGTGTTGGTCTCAGGCATAAGGATCTTATATCCTTTTCGGTTCTCGGGGTATCCTAAGAATATCCCTAGTTCCCCTCTCGGGACAATCTTCCCCTCTTTAGTGTGAATGATTGCTACGCAACCAAATCTTCTTAAAAAATTTATAGTCGGGGCCCTCCCCAACCATATGCCATCGGGTGTCTCCCCGTGGATCTTAGTGGGCGTTAGATTTTTAAGTCTAGTAGCGCATAAAAGCGCTTCCCCCCAAAATTCTTTCGGAAGTTGGGAATCTATCATTAGGGATCTAACTGTCTTCATCAATTCTTGATTGGCTCGCTCAGCTATGCCATTCATTTGTGGGGTGTATGGGATTGTAAGCTCATGCTTAATCCCATTCCTCTTTAAATATTCTTCTAAAATCTTATTTAGGAATTCTCCCCCATTATCTGTCCTAACTCTTTTGACTTTATTCCCTGTTTGGGTTTCTATCATGGCTAAGGTAGACTTAACCAAGTCTGAAGTCTCTGATTTCTTTTTCATTAAATGTGTGAAAGTCTTACGGCTATAATCATCAATCATGACTAAAATATATCTTTTACTGTCATGAGTCAGGGGCTCAATAGGGCCCATTAAGTCCATGTGGATGAGCTCCCCAATTTCTTTGGATGCTCTTTGGTTCAATCTTTTATGTGTACAACGTTTCATCTTACTCTTTAAACATGTAATACAATTCTTATTACAATCTTTATTCTTAAAGTTAATCTTTTCTAAACCTTTAACAATCTTATTGTTTTTCATATGTCTTAACTTTTCATAATTTAGATGCCCATACCTTGTATGAAGCAGTTCTAAATTATCTGTTGCAATCTTAGCATACTCTTTATTAATGTCTACATGTGTTTCAACAAGATATTTGTTGTCTTTTCTTGTTCCCTTAAGTAGATAATCTTTAAACTTAATCTGTAAATCATTCATATCAACTACATACATTTCTTCTTCTAGGAATATACATGCATATCCCTTTTTGGTGATGCGGGGTACTGATAATAAATTCTCATTACAGGCTGTTACAATTAATACGTCTTTAAGATCAGTAATACCCTTCTTATGTTCTAATTCAAGAATCCCCACACCTTCAGAATACACAGGATCACCTGCTGTATGTATTATCTTTCTAACTTTCTTCAAATCTTTTACCAAATCTAACCTATTACAAATATGGTTAGTCGCCCCTGAATCTACATTCCATATAATTTTCAGGGGGTCTTTGTCTTGTTTCAATCTCTTTATGTTTAAATCTTTGAATTCTTTACTTAAATAATTAATCTGTCCTACCATGTCTGAAGCGTCGTCGTACATACTATCATCTTCAGAGGTGGGGCTTCCTTCCTTGCAAGTAGTGGCATATTCATGTCCTTCACTGTCTTTCTGGCTTTCTTCTTCCTTTTCTTTATGATCTTCTTTATGTTTTTCCTCGGATTCCAGTTGTTCACTGCCACTATCACTTTCACTGTTATCTTTATTAAAACGCGCGCCATCTTTATCTTTATTTAAATGAATAAGCGCTAGCTTGCGCACGCAATAATCTTCACAGTCGTCACATAAACAGTCAGTATGGTGCAAACTCATAACTTTTACGTCTTCAAGTTCTTCGTATTGGCTTTCTTGAGAAATTATACTGCCTTCGTAAAATTCCTTTTTGCATTGGCCTTGACTGTCTTTTGAACTGTGATCATCTTCTTCTTTATGTGGATCCTCTGTCATTATGATTTTATTTATTCCGTGCAGTGGCTTAGGTTCATGTTGTAAATCCATGGTATATTTAAGTTCGTTTAAATTAATGACCTTCGTCTTTAAATCTTTGTTCTGGACCTGGTACTTTAACATCTTTCCCCCTTTTAATACGAAAAAGGGTTTACCATCTTTAATGTCGTGCCCAATTGTGATTAAATTTGCCCGGTTCGTTTCTTCATTATGTCTCAATTTTTGAATTCGTAATTTGGCGAATTCTTCTTTCTCGTTTACTTTCTTTTCTTCTTCTTCTTTTTGATCGTGATGTTTCATTATGTTCGCGAGATTTTGTCTCTCTCTTAATTCTTCACGGCGTTTCAACTTCTCTTCGTATTCGCGCCGTTTATTTTCTTCTTCTTTATGATCACGATCCCAATCAATTTTTAAATTAATTTCTTTCTGTTTAATTTCTTCTTCCTTAAGCTCGGTATCATTTGCCTCAAAATTATTTCGTTCTTCTGTCTCTTTGTGTTTTTGACGCATTTTATCGGCAAATTTACGTTGTTTTTCTTTTTCTTTCTTTATATCTTCGGTTTTTACTGGGCTTTCTTTATGAATAATTTCTTTAGTGGTTTCTTCACCACTGTCATTCGTGTCCCAGTACTCCTGATTCTCGAAACGAACTGGCTTAATTTTAGGCTCTTCTGGAAAATATAATTTTGTATCTAATAAATACTTAAATGTACCGTCTCCGAAATAAACTTTTTTCTTTCCGCCACCAAGGTCCTTTTCTTTAATAATTGTAGTCGAATCTAAACGATCTACCGATCCTAATGATGCCAAATGCTTTTCATACTCTTCTTGTTTAAACGTGGCTCGGATACATTCATGGCAGCCATCTTTAATTTCTTCGTCATTTTCATCTTTTAATTCTTTTAGTTTGTTATTTAAATTTCGATTACCGTGTGTCGAACATCTAAAATAGTCGAGCGGAATCCAGTCTTGATTAATAAAATCCTCTTTATCATCGGCGTTCAATGCTGATCTCTTTTTATCAGGTGTTTTTCGCTGATCGGAAAATTTCTTTTTGGTCCCGTCGTAACGCGTGGTCGTTTTCGGTCGAGCGCCGGTAACTGGTACGTTCTTATTTTCAAGCTTTTCTTCTTTCCTAGGGCACTGAGGAGCTTTATGGCCGTATTCGTTACAATGAAAGCACTTAATTCCGTATTTGCACTCTTGTTTAGTATGGTCCTTGGACCCACAGTTAAAACAGATTCTTTTTGCGTCCGCCATCTTTATGGTTTCAGTTTTAACGAACGATCTAGGTAAACTGAGCTGTGATTGGCCGAACGGAATTTGCGATTCCTTTCTCCTATTGGCCTCTACACTTTGTAATCCAAATAATGCTTTATTTAAATCTATTTCTATAACTCCAAAAGTTTCTTTCATAGCATTAAATTCTTTTCTTAAACCTTTTAATATAAAGTGAAGCAATTCATCATCAGGTATATCTTTTCCTGCTTCTTTACATTTTTGTCTCATGTTTTCTGCTCTGTCAAAATACTCAGAGACAGTTTCTTTAGGTTTTTGAATTATAGAGGTTAAGCTTTCTAAATGAATTAATTTTGCTTTACCTTTTTATTTTTCCATTTTCTTCTTGATGTCTTCCCAAATTATTTTGGCACTTGGTTCATTGTTATAATTTGTTTTTTTGGCTGGGCACATATATTCCAGCAAAAACCATTTTGCTTTAGAATTGTCCTTTTTCCACTGCTTGTGTATATTATTTAAGCGGTCATAATTTGGATCATTCATATCTTCTAGTTGTGGAGGCTCTTCTTTTTCAATAGCTGTTTCATATACATCTTTTCTTTCTAAAAATGCACGCATCATGGTGGCCCAATTTTGATAATTGTTATCTTTTAGCATTGGAATAATGCTGCTTTTCTTTTTTTTATACATCTTGATTTTTCTTAATTTTCTTCTCTAAGTTCTAATCTTGTTATGTTCTTACTTCTTTGAAGTTTACTTATTTTTCTTTATGTTCTTTCTTCTTTAGTGGTCCTTTATATCCAAAATAATTTTTCATGTGTAGCAGTCCTAACCATCCTCTGCTACCATGTGTGGGAAGTTAGGAAGTTGACAGACACAATTATTGTTGAATATAAAATAGGATGATTTATTATATATCTTATATAATAAATTAGTATAAGATATGCTTTATCTTAAAGCACACAAATACAATGATCTTTACAGAATGGTGATTAGAACTAGAGTGAGAGGTAAGTTGCGCACTCTTGGCGCTCTTATATACGAATCATATGACGTCATCATTGATATGATAGACGTGCTCTTAACAATACGGTTTTGCCCGCACGCGACCTGCATGCGGGCAACTCTTAATTCTTTTATATCTTTAACATTAATTACTATCTTTATCATTATTAAATCTTTAGAATAATTACACATAATAAAATATTATCTTATAACAAAATCATGTGTAATTCTTAACATGGATATAATTATCCCACAATCCCGAAGTGCATCCGCAAAGTTTTGTTAATAAAATTTTTTTTAATTTGATGTTTTTTAGGCGGGAAAAGTGAAATTGTATACACTGATAAAGTTGAAGATGATCCGCAGAGACGAAAACCAGATATTTCACGGGCGATGTTATACTTAAACTGGAAACCAAAGGTTAAAGTTTGATTTAAAATGTTGAAATGGAACAATTATTGAATATTTTTATTTTTTAGGTTTCGTTTTTATACGGTATTAATAAAACTGTTGAATATTTTAAAAAGGAACTTGAACTTTCACAGAAAAACCATTATCTTGACAAATATAAGATGTGAATAATTTATGTCGTGATGTATTTAAATTTTTCTTTTTGTTTTTTGTTTTTTGTTTTTTAATTTTTTAAAGTTTTGTTGATGGAAAGTAGA
>JAQFZN010000930.1:0-20795 GCA_034687075.1 Geophilus carpophagus | reverse complement strand
TAGACTGACTTCTTATCCAACTGCAAAACACAAAAAGATCCCATATTCGCTCTTGGTACTTAATAAAAAACTTCTTATTCAGATTTGTTATAAAGTATTCGTTTTTTGGTGTTATTTATTTACAGATATCACCCAAAATGCCTCGCGTATCCCTCCGGCGTACTTGCTTGGGACTGGCAGCTTTAGCAGCCCTAACTTTATTTATGTTGAAAGCCCACTACAGTGACCAATGGTTTGTTGTGCCCAATAACCAAGGAGAAAAAGTAGCCGAAGCAACTGGTGGTTTTGCTCCATTGGAAGTGATCATACCAACGGAAGGGAATAATGTTGAGATTGAAGATAATTATGGACTTGTTGATGAATACTCTGGTAAACTTTGGTTTATGAAAGATGGATGGATCCGTCCAGAGCCAAGTGGCCGTCGAACACAGCGACGTCCTCTGTGGCCTCACGAATCTGATGGGGATCGGATTGTCAACCAGTTAATCTTTGTGCCCCCGGACCTGAGGGAAATAACGAAAAATGGCACAAAATTGAAGAAAATATTATTGTACAACGGGATTGGAAATTGGTCTCCTCTAAAACCTGGTCGAAAGACTTTTATAAAAGACAAGTGTCCAGTCAATAATTGTTTTATAACAGCTGATCGCAGCCAAGCAGAATCAGCTGATGCTATTTTATTTCGCGACCATTTCCATCCTCCTAGTCATCGTCGAAAACCTAGTCAAGTGTGGATTATTTATATGTTGGAATGTCCATTACATACTCAAAACTTTTCTCATCGCAAGGTAAGAAATACGATAACAAGTTTGAAAAAGATTATCAAATATGTATTTTAATAATACTGAATTAGCTAAGCAGTATGAGCAGATTAACTAATACAACGCAAATATTGGGAGTGGTTGTATTAACAGAAAATTATTCATAATTTTCATGTTGACCCATATGTTTTCGCTATGATTATGTTATCTTTTCCTAGTAATTGAATACACTCTTTCAGTTCAATGTTCCCAACACACCTTAATGAGTTAAAATTACAATAAAATTATCCATTATTCAAATAAAAAAGCCGCTATGCATGAAATTCTTTCTTCGAAAACAAATTGTAAGAAAATATAAATATTTCTATTTATTTTCTTTACCATAAGCTATTTCATTAGTTTATATCCCAAGGTCTATAGTTCGTTAACTCTTAACTTTTTGCACAAACATACACTATCTTTATGCCTTTTTTATAGCAAATAAAAGCGATTCTCACAGGCTTCATGCGACCACAATTTATTTTTTTTTCTCTACCAAACTAATATTTATGAAGCGTTGTTATTGAATATTAAACTATTAAGCCTATTTATACTTCCTCATAGTACTTCAAACAGCTGTTTCTATATACACCGACAATGAACAAACCAGCATATTTAAAATTTTATAACTTGAACTGATTTACAATACATCTAACTTAATTTACATCCTTACACAATGCAATTTCAGTATGTTTCTGCCTCGTGACATTATCAGAGCAAAAACAGAGCAAAGTAATCACGTTTAATGTGACATTGACAATATGCATGATGTATCTTTATTAGTAGGTAAAACCTATGTCCTATAAAAATGCTCATGTCCGTGTAATTATCAAGCAAAGTAGGCGTACCCAATTAGGAAATTTTTATATCAAAACAAATTAATATAATACGAGCTTTTATGAGATTATAAGATGCATTTCTTAGCGTAACTAATAGTTATGTTTGTTTTTTAAGGTATTCAATTGGACAGCTACGTACAGACACGATTCGGATATTGTGACTCCGTACGAAAAATTCGTTCCGTACGATCCAAACGTGAAATTCCTACCTCCAAGACGTAACTACGCATTGAATAAGACCCACAAAGTAGCGTGGTTCGTATCCAATTGCGGTGCTCGCAACGGACGTCTAGCCTACGCTAGGGAATTAGCCGAACACATCGAAGTGGACATATACGGTTCATGCGGTACAAAAAACTGCCCTCGAACTCAAAGTGTGAAATGTTGGAAAATGTTAGATTCGGAGTATAAATTTTATTTAGCTTTTGAGAATTCAAACTGTAAAGATTACATTACGGAAAAATTTTTCGTCAATGGATTGGTGTAAGTTGTACATTTTTTCTTATTTATAAATAAGGAAAGAAAAAAGTTGTTTTTATATTTCAGACATGATGTCGTGCCAATTGTAATGGGTGCTCGAAGAGAAGACTATCAAAGAGCAGCTCCTCCACATTCCTTCATATCTGTCGAGGATTTCGATTCACCTAAATCGCTTGCAGAGTATCTGCATCTACTTGATAAGAATGATACACTCTATAACGAGTACTTTAGGTGGAAAGGAACGGGCGAGTTTGTAAACACGTACTTTTGGTGCAGGGTGTGTGCATTGTTGCACGATAAACAGACGTATAAACATTATGAAAATATTGAAGGATGGTGGCGTGGTCAGGACACGTGCATAAGCAAAAGATGGAACCAGCTTTAACCTCAGCAGGATATGAAGACTAAATATTTATTAATAGACAAGATGATGATGAAAAGACAAAAATTCTTAAATTATTTCAGTTTTTTTATTATGACTTTATTAGGAAAATTTTAATGTTAGTGATGCACTTAAAATTTAGACACGAAGTGACCAATTTGTCATAAAAATACCTGAATAACTTATAATTTCTTGGCCAGTTTAATTGGTGACTTCTGGTCGATGTGGTTTCTTGTTTTAAGTGCAGTATTCAACATTCCTATTAACTTAATCATGGCATTTTAACATTTGTAATGTTTTTAAGTCTGGTTGCATTGATTGTTATTATCTCATAGGTTTGCCTAATGCCCTTTTAATACAGACAAAGTGTTATTATATTACATTAAATTCTTCCAAAGAACCAAAGTACTATTACTGCAACATAATTTGAGCTGGCAAACAGTGGCATTAAAAAGCTAACGCAGCTAATGCGATGCAATAGGACCCTCATGCAGCAGTTTAAGAAAAGGTAAAAGGGCTCTTAATTATGTATTTGCCTTGGAAATCATATTCTTTAATTATGTCACTGCAGATAATAATTTGATTGACTTTTCATACAACCAATATACAGTACATCCTAAGGCCAGAAATTTGCATGGTGATTTTAATTGTGTGAAAGTATACGGGTGAAGCCACCTGTGCAAATTAATCAACTTGATTCAAACAAGATGGTTAATATTACATGCACGCATTAATTTCAGACCTTTGGATACGATTCAAAGACATTTTTACGAAAACTTTTTTATTGGGAATATATATTTATATAAAAAAAGTTTTAAGTTGACTCAGGTATTCATATCATCCATAAAAGTACATATGTAACTTGTAATAATAAATAAAACAGAAATTAATGTATAAAAGCGTACTTTGGTTATATCATGATTTTTTTCTTTAATTTGAATTTAAATTGGTAAATGTTGGTAATTTTTTAATTTTTTTTTTAAAAATTCACACGCAGGGCATTAGGCTGAGTTTTCATTGAGTAGTTGGTTTATGAGGAAAATACTTAAAATTTTATTATCGAAAAATAATTAGTTACTGAATGAGAACGTGCATTGATGCAGTGCCAGCTGCAAATATTGAAGCTGATTTAAAAGGCTTTTAATTAAAGTGCAAAATCATGCAACTAGGTTGGTTTGGTAATTGGTGATATTTATGTGATACTAACAGTTACTTTAAATTATTATTTTTTAACTAGTACATTGTGAAAGTTGTAGGAGATTTTAAATATGTAAAACATATGTACGGCTACTTTCTTACCTGTTTAAATTACTTCGAATCTTCTATTCTGCTTTATGTGTCGAAATTCAATCAACATTAACATGCAACACTAATTAAAAGAAAGAATAAAGAAAGAAAATAATATTCTAGAATGAAATATGAAATGTTTTCAATTTTAATTATTTAATTAATTCAAAATTAAAACTGCGTAACCGACATAAATAAAATTTTAAAAAATTGATCTTGTAAAAATGCTCTATTAATTTATCCTAACAAAGTTTTAGGAAATTTATAGACTATTGTACGATTTATAATTTTGAAAACAATTTCCTTGTTTAACCTATCTACATTCAATGTCAATATTTTCACAAGGGAAAGAAAGCATTTGATCAATATTAAAATGTTCAAGTCATGCATATGAAGAAATAGCAAAATTATATTAAACTCTTCATTTCATTCAACTTTGTAGTCAGATTTTTAATTAATCTTGTTTTGAACCTACCAAAAATTAAATTTCTCGACAGAAAATTGGCAATTGCAGGAATAAAGTGAGATATTTCTTCGTAAATTCATTTAGCTGTGTTCAGAATCATTAAAACAGGAGACATGTTATTTTAACTCCCATAATTCCTTTCCAGTTGTTATTAACAATAAAATAATAATAAAATAATGAAAATAACATAGAAGCAAGATGTTTTAAGTAACGAGAAATTTGAATCCTTGCAGCAGAAGTGAACCGAAAAACATTCAATCCTCCATTGCATCCAGGTTACGTCATTTATTAACCTCGGTAAAACTACACAAAACGTTTTTTCATTCTTTTTTTGTTATTTATTTTCCAGGCACAGAAATAAACATGATTGCACAGAGGAAAACCACTCTACCATTTTTTTTTTATTTTTTTTCTTTAAAATAAGACAATTCTTTTTTTTAATACCATTTTTTCCCACTTTCCAATTTCTAAATTTCATTATCAGGCTAATATGTTGTGAATTTTTTAAAAGTCAAGAAACAAAAAAATAAACGGGATAACTGTGGTTTAAAAACGTTGATCTCAAACAGAATTATCAAAACACATTTCAATCCAATTAATCTTCTGCTCAACATTTCCCTTTATATTTATAAAAAAATGGCTGACATTTGTTTAATAACAAAAAAAAATTAACTCTACTAAAAGATCTCAACACATGTGTTTACCAGGAAATAATTAAAGCAATTATTAATATTAACTTAAATATCATAATAATAATACAATTATATATTAAATTACCTAGTTCCATGATTTTTTTTCTTTAATTTAAATTTATACTTAAAAAAATACCTGAAGCAGAAAAAGGGAGAAGGGGATAGGGTTACAACTAGCTAGTTCCTTCATTAGTTTTAATAAAATTTAAAAAACTGGTAAATTTTTTCAACTTAAACAAAAAATACAAATCCACAATTCACGTGAGATTCACTTGTCTTAACTCTTTCCGACTTCACTTGCTAGAAATATGAGTGATATCATCAAATGAAAATAACACTTAAAAACTATTAATGGTTATTTTGAAAAGGATGAAAAATTAGAAAAAAAAAAAAACATGCCAAATAAAACTGAACCACAGAAATAACGGTGAAGGATTGGAGATAGTCACGAAAACAAAATTAAAAACATTTTTTTTTCAATTTTTTTCTTTTTTTTTCTATTTTTTCCTCAATTGTCTCCGTCGTCTGATGCCTCTTCTTCTTCTTCAGCTTCTTCTAACCAGGTGAGCCATTGATTCACCTTTAGAAAAAAATCAAGAAAATTATGTAAAAATAAATAAATTAGTATAATAAATTAATAAACAAACCTGAAATAATGCTTTTCCTTTGCCAGGGTAATCCTCTGTAATGTCCTCTTTCCACTTAATGAATGCTTCTTCTTCGATTATTTCCATGTTGTAAAATAGAACAAACCATCTGAGTAACATCCCTAAAAAAATAAAAATTTAATAAGCAACATTATTTAATAAATGTTAATAAAATAAACATATTAAGGCGCATGATCTGTGTATCACATGCATAAATTATCATTCAACCATAAATTATACACAAATTACATAAAAATCGCACAAAACTTTTGACAATGAAGAAAAGATATTCAATGTAATTATTATTACCTTTAGGAAAGTTATTATTGTAGCAATGAACTTGCAGTGCATATAATGCAACCGCTTGCAAGTTGATGTGATCCTGTAGTAGTGCCTGAAACACCGGCTAATTAAAAGAAAACAAGTCAACATTTAGACAATAATTCCTAGCTTAATCAAAATTCAAAAATACTTTATATTTTTCCAAGAAATCTCTTTCTTTCTCCTGAAGTGTTTTATCAGGTAAAACTCCAGTATCAACACCTTCATTTAAAGTCGTTTCAGAAGTAATGTAACGAATCAAGCTAAACAAAGTAATAATAAATAAATAAATAAAAAGATTATAAAAATCAAGAGAATAATTTAACAAATACCAAGTAACAACAGCGTTGATAAACCCAGGCACTGTATGCTGAGATTGATCGACGTTATCCTTGATCCACTTATAGAATACTGCTGGAGTAGGGTCAAGTTGAATCTACAGAACAAGTAATAAAATAATAATTAATTAAATTTCCTGGCATCTAACCATGCAATTAGTTACTTGTTTTGCAAGATCGGCTTGAATTCTCAATAATGGAAACAGGAAACTGAGCCCGCGGTCTTCGAGAATCTCAAGAAGCCGATCCTTAGTTTGGTCAGCCTCAGGTAACATGTTTACCAAGTTTACTTTACTCTCATTGAACACCCGGCCCAACCACTGTTTACCTTGCAATTTATGCAAATGTTGTAAACACAGAAAAAACAATGGATAATGCTGTCCAGCATTTAATGGTTCGGCAACATCGAATAGAGAGACAACTTCGTCAACAATACCACGAGCTGCGAAACCAGAAACGTGAGATTTGATGCGTGGAATTTCACCCTCACGAGCTGCCATTTGTTGCAAAATCGCTTTCAGTGCATCTAATAAATTAGTTGCGGTCATTTGTCCATCTTTTTTCATTGCAGTGATAAGTTGACTGACCATTTCACGTTCACTATCTGAAAATATAATTTAAAATATTAATATTCAGTAGGAAAAGTAAAATATTCATTTTTATTACCAGTCTTATTCAAGGTTAAGTTGACAATATGCGTAACAAGTTCAGAATTGAACTTCTTTGGGATTTTGTTCTCCCTCAAATTAGATACTAATTCTTCAATATTTCCAGTATTGCTAAACAAGGAGTCCAGAGCCACCTCCTGTTAATTATATATAAAATCAAATAAGATATTGATATTTTACAATTAAGTAAATGAAACAAAAAGTTTACAATTTTCTTAATCGCTTCTGCTTTGGTAAGCCCCTGGTCCTTCTTATTAGCTTTATTTTTGTCTTGATTGGGTTGTTTGATCAAAATCGGTGGCTAAAAATAAAAGAACATTTTAAAAACCAACAACAAAAGATTAAAATCAATTTATTTATTGAATTACGTCTTTCTGTAACATAGGATTAGTGAGTTGTTGCGCTCTTTGATTAAGAGTCCCACTTTGAAGCATAGTTGATGACTGACTCGATGTCAGTTCTTGCACTCCATTGTTTGATATCGACAGATTTGTCTGAGATGATGACACGGCTGATTTTGGTAAAGAACTTGGTACCTTAGACTTCAATTGCATCATAGAGTTCTGCATTGGCCTAAGACTGATCTGTATAAAACAAAAAATAAAACATGTAAAATAAAATAAAGTATAAATACAAAATTAACAAAAGTAAACCTCTTCAGGATTTGCTGTAAAAGCATTCTTCTTCAAGAATCTTGGCGGAATATCTTTCCCTGTTGTCGATGACTGGTTCTGGTTCTGGTTCGATTGTGATGAAGCGTTTTGTCGATTCTGGTAGGCAGCAAACGCTTGTGACTGTGTGGCGTTGCTTGACACGATAAATGATCCGGAGTTGGCCAAGTTGCTACGACTCGGTCGAGACATAACTGCAGTGTAACCATTGTAACTGTCAGTCGAGATAACTCCAGGTCCTGTACCCAGGTTAGCTGCTCCGAGGGGCATGGATCCAAACACATCATCCATTCCACCTCGAGTTTTCCCACTACTTCTGAACATCATCGATCCTCCGCTTGAGTTGCGTGGACCGAGTGAATTCTGAGAATTCGACGGGATGTAAAAGCCAAAATCTTTGGCAGCATCTTGGCGAATTTGTGTGATGGTTTTGGGACCATGATCACTAAGAACTTTACGTGGAATCCACTAAATTGATAAATAAATTAATCAATCATTCAAATTAGGAAATAATTCAACTTCAAACTTACTTTATTCTCCCGCAATTCCACGACATCTTGGAGCATGAAGCGGATCCGAGATTGAAGCTCGAAATTAGCCGCAAATGTTTTCATTCGTGCAAAGTACTGGTCCATCAGAGACTATATTTAAATAAAAATGTTGGTAAATATAACCCAAGCAAATTGTAAATTCTAATTATTAACCTTTGCTTTATCAGTATCCAGACTACGTCCAACAGTCTTCATTATCTGACACAAGCACTCAAGATCCTCAGCCATATCTCGCAAACCGCTAATCCGCTTCTTCTTCTCCAATAATTGTTTGATGCACTTGTGAAGAATGCTCTCGTGTAACATGTCAAGTTTACCCAACTCACCTAGAAATTAAAATGTCAAACATTTTATAAATGATACATTTTTCTTTTCTTTTATTAAATTAAAATTGCGTTAGGTTTAGTTCAGGTTACATTTCTCAATTCGATCCTATCTGTAACTGTGGTTTAAACTGAAAACTGACCGAAAAATTGTTCTAAACTCATCACTTTAAGTTTATTCCACTGCAACTGAACCAACCGTAATCTTAAATTTTATTTTAAAAAATTATTTACCAACGAATTTAATGTTCCCGAGCATTTTGTGCTTGGCAATAGCACGCTGCTCCTCTTCATCTGCCGATAATGGGCCATCTTTTTTGTCATATACTGAGTAAAATAGAATTTAAAAAAAATTAATCAATTTAAAAATAAAAAAATAATTTATTTAAATTCTACTTTCGGATGCTTTGCTTCTATTTTCAAATTCGTCTTGACACTTTTTTAATAATAATCGTCTGAATGTCTGAAATGAAGTAATCAACTTTTCAATTAAGTAAAATTTATCGTTAATTAATTAGTTAATTAATTTGTAAATAATAAATGCTTACAGGGACAGAACTATCAGGAGGCTCAAAGTTAGGTGCTTGTTCACACAGTTTACGACATAGCTGTGCATACATAGAACTATACTTGGGTTCATCTAAAGCTTTTTCGAAAATCTAAAAAGAATACAAAAATACACAAATGCAAAAGGAGAATAATTACAGAGTGCAAAACTTAAAAAAAATCACAAATAAGTAAAAGTTAAAACAATTACCAAAAGAATAACGCCTTTTAGAATGACTGGAGAGTCAAGGCCGACAGTAAGAAGTTCATCACTCAGCTTGTGGAATTTTTCGGGAGTAAGTTTATTGAGAATACTAGAAAAGTGATCATAAATATTATTAATTAAAAACTAATTAATTAAAAACAAATAATGAACCTTTTATAAAAATTATTTAAATTTATTATACTAAGCAGTACGAGTTAAAATAATTTTCAATAATATTTATTACCCTTCAAATTTATATTAAAAAGGTTCAACTGTAAGTATTTTCAAGTAACCAGAGTCAATGTTTTACCCGCGAACTTTTCTGAAAACGATATCATGTTTCTCTTCAATTGTGACTGCATCTCTTTTAATGCTTGACGGAGGAATCCATCGGCGATTGACCGGCGTAGCGGCAACGCTATTGGTTAGGGAACGTGGTGGCTCGTCCCTTAAAAAAATTAATTAATACTATGCAACACACAATATAAAAAAAAATATTTATTTACAATTTTTAAATAAATAAAAATATTTAACAAATCTAAACCAGCAAGACCAAAATTAATACTAAAATAAAAACTACTAACTTAAATTTAAAAAAAAATATAAATAAACAAAAAGTTTTTAGTTTTATACCGTACTAAATACTTCAGTTTGTTTACCTCCCTCCTAAGCATCGAGAAGCGCCACCTGTACCTCTCTGCCTGTCCGTCTTTAGGCTTTGTGGAACCACCAACACAAGAAAATAGAAAAGAGGCAGGGGGAGATTCAATGATGAAAATCTGAAATAAGCCAGAAAGAAAATGAGCAATCGTTTAAAAAAAACAAATATTTTTCGATAAATATTAGTAGAGATTAAACTAAAACGACCTATTTTAGTTTTTGATATTAAATGAGCTACTATTTTTCGTTCATTGTTCACTTTGAAAACTTTAAATGAGCTGAACTTGAAAATAACTATATACAAAGGAGTTCACGATTCCAACGCTATTTACGCACAAACTTTCGACTGTTGTAACCCCGATCAAAGCCCGGATTGCCCTTTTATCTAGCCGTTAAGTTTTCGGATGTAAACAATAATCAAATCTGGAGATTTAAATCAATTTGCAACTGTCATGTCGGAAGTTGTATTGTATCCTAGGGTTTTTAACGCGAAAACGTCATCATTAGTTATTGATTTTTCTCTAATTTTTGGCTCGATTTGAATATTAGTATCATGTCTTAATTTTTAACTTGTATTTAAGAAGTTGACTGAACTAAAATAAAAGAAAATATCGAATTTAAAAGCTTATATCTTTGACAGAAATTTACCTGAAGACAGGCTATTGTTCCTGAGGCCAACAAACAGCAAAGTTTCTCGCGATTTACCGTACTTGCTTCGAGATTCGTGACGTCACTACGCGATGTACGGTAACCTAGTATGGCTGTTTAATTTAAATATTAAAAAAATGCAATCATTTTTAATGAATATCAATTCTAACCCTTCTAAAAATAAACTTTTAAATTATAAGTTTTTGTAAATTTTTTACACTTTTTTAATTTTATACTCGTTGTAAAAAGTAGTCATTCCAAAGCATTGACGTCATACCACAACAACAAGGCTAGATCTAATATACACAAATGCTATTTTTACCAGATGAAAATCGAAAATGAAATTAATTTTAATTAATGAAAATTACTAGTCTAGTTGTCTTTCATTTTTTAAATGTATTTTGTAGGAGTGGTTTTAGGCTCAGTAAAGAATTTATGGCTTCAAAGCAACTAAATTTTTCAATTTGCTAATTGTTTTCTATTTTCTATGAAATGCATTCGGTAATTGAAACCTGATAAAAGATAAATGTAAAGACATAACCATTACTGTTAGCTGTTTTGAATGCTTTTACTTTAAATCAATTCAAATATTAGCTAATTATTTTTATCGTATAGTCTGCAATTGTAATTCCATCCATGTTGTCGTCTAAAAATATCATCATTTTTCATAAATTTCCATGATATTAATGGTATCTTAGTTCTTAGAACATCCACTGGACGTAGGTACATCCTAACGTAAATTTCTTATGATCACATACACAACGCAAATCGTGATGTGTATGCCTGTAACAATTAATTTTAAAATAAAAGTAATAAATATAAATCGGAAATAATCAGTCAGATTTTATTTTCGATGTGATTTTAAAAACGTTTTTGAATTTATAGTTCAGTTGAACTGGCGCCTATCAGCTACTATACAATGACAGAAAGTAATGTAAATAGTAGTGACAACAGGTGACGTAATGTGAAATATTTAATGACGAAATTAATAATAGTCGTGATGTGAAATTATTGTTTTTAATTTGTAGATTATCATTTTGAAAAGTTAATGTTATAAATAAACAATACGACAGTTATAATTATTCACATCATTATTCTTTTATTTATAATATATTTTCAAAGAAATATAATTTCGTAATAAATACAAAGTAAATTACTCAAAACAAGTTGAAATAAAGGAAAGTTGATAAAAATAACCAGCTTACAATTACACAATAAATCTAATTTGAAAATGCTGCAAATACTTGAAAATAATCACCTGACTATTAACAAACAGGTTGAGTTGAATAGGGTGTAGTCAAGGATTTGACTAAACCCAAGCCAACTTGAAGCGATTAAAGACAATTATGGTTGTGCAATCTCAGACAAAATACCTACCATGACCTTAATCTACGAAAACTAATTTCTTCAGTCACATCTATAAATCAAACAATCAAAAACCGACTAAAAAAAATCTATTTTTACAAGTTCAAATGTGTAAATCTTTAATTCATTTCATATTTAAAATCTACACCAAATCTTTCAATCATCAGAAGTAAAGAACATTTTCATTACTTCCACCAGGGTAAGTGCATCAATCAATCAATCAAACAATAATAAAGAGACGTTCGGTGATACAATGTTTTTACCTAATAAACGAAACAAGTAAAGTGATAAACAAAAACTATTTATTTCTCCCAATGCATTAAATATAAACAAAATAAAACGTACAATTAATTACTTATCCATCTAATCTTCCTGTTTAATTTGATATCCGTTGTACTCATCCAATTCTCCACCATAATCTTCATTATACTGACTTTCATTATAGCGAGAATAATCCTCGCTATTATTATAATCCTCATTAACCTCTTCCTTAGTTGGTCCATTCGAATACTCATCCTTATTAACCTCTGAAGAAGCAACCACTTTCCCCGACCTGTCTTCGTGATCCCGATCTCGTCTACTTCGATCTCTCTTTTTGCGATCTCGGTCGTGACTTCTACTCCTACTCCTTCGACGTTTCCGCTCCCTATCACGTGACCGTGAGCGCTTGCGTTTTGGATTCTCCTCAATTTCAATATCCCCATCAATTTTCTCTTCATCTCTGTCAGCTTTTGCACTTCTACCTTCCTTATCACGAGAACGATCTCGACTTCTCTTATTCCTTCTCTCCCTCCTTCTCGTTGTATCGCGCTCTCTACTTCTACTTCGGCTTCTGTTCCTTCGTGCAGCCCTGTCTCGCGTTCTACTGTGACTTCTGCGTCTTTCACCACGCTCCCTTTCTCTCTCTCCACCTCCTCCAGTACTACCTCCACCTGTGCTAGTTCCTGTTCCGGTTCTTTCAGCTCTATCTATTCTCTCCCTTTCATCTCCCCTGATCTCTTCCCTACCAGAATGCTTGATATTAACATCAGGTCCTCCGCGCCTAGTTCCACCAAGACCACCACCTGAAATAAATTAAGTGTACAAATTTTAATTATTAAATGGCTTTTTTAAAAATATATTTCGAGTTATAAATATTGGAATTATTTCGTGGTTAAATCCCCCTTTTAATTTAATAGAACTTACCCAAAATTTGATAAAATCGGATTTTTTATAGTTAACTTACCAAGTCTTCGAGGGAGCCAACCTTTAACTGTTCGCGCACGTTCGACATCGACCAGAACTCGACGACCATCAATTTTCTTACCATCCGCATGTTTGTAGGCCGCTGGAGGAGTTTAAACACAAATTGAGTAAAACAGAAAAATAAAATGATGCCTACCAATTCATCATTATTTCACTTCTTTTAATCTAGTTACATAAATTTGTATGTTGATCCTGTTCAGAATACTGAAATAAGTTGACCAAAATTTCGAATAATTTGCTTGCAACTAATGCAACAAGTATTGGATACTAAAAATATCTACAAATAAAAAGCTTACTAAATTTCAAGCCCAAACTAATGCTAGTATTTTGCAGTTATTTATGTTTTCTGTAAAATTGATTTTTTGAATATTTTTAAACTAATGCAAGAAAAGGTACTTACTTTGTAAACTACTTACAACATTCGAAAACCGTTCGTCAATTTTGTTTGAATAATAATTTCCTACCTATATCTTGCATGAATTCTGCATCATGCACTAAAAAATTCCGTTTGAATAACACCAATAAAAATAATAATGAAAAATATTCAATACTAGCTCACTTTGGATTAGAATTTAAAGAATAAAAACAAATTTATGTAACTAATATGCATGAAGTGTACCAACCAAGTCAAATAAAACCTGCAAATTAAAAAATTCTTATCAGATGTTCCTTATACCAATCCTAAAAAATGATGATATAAAAAAATAACACTGGATTTATTGGCTTAAATCTGAAAATCAAAAATTAAACACCCAAACAGAAGTAAAAAAAAAATATATATATAAAATAAAAATTTATATATACTTATATATTTTTTGATGCATATTTATATATAAATTCAGGAAAAGAAATAGGAAGATAGATAGTGAGGAATTCAACGAACAATATTTATTCCAACCAACACCTACTGTTTGATTTCACATAAACCATAGGAATTTACTGCATTATCTTGGGATTTCCCTTTCTTACCTGACTTGTTCCCAACCTCAAACTTAATACTTACATCCTTTTTATGTAAATTAAGTCATTAATTAATAGAAAATTTACATTTAAATTTAAAAAATTTTAAAAAATGATTTAAAAATTAACTTTTTTTTATTATTTAATTTAAAAAAATTATAGAATTTCGCATGCAAAAATGTAAAACTTCATTTTTATATTACCCTTCGTTTACCTGTCCTTAACTACCTGTTAATTTTGCCTCTTCGACAGGTGAAACTTCATTCACAGGATGAAACATACAACTTACCTGATTTTACCTGAGCATTTTTAATTTAACCCCCATTCCCAATTTCAAAAAATTTCAAAAATATTAACATTTTTTTAAACAAAAGTCAATTTTAAACCAATCAATAAATTAAATTTAAAAAACAAAAAAAAATCATTTAACCCATTCCTTAACATCAAATAGAGAGCTCAGGTATTATCTAAACTAACCCATAATAACCCCATTCCCTAGCCTAAACTAACAAAAACCTGTCATTTTGGCCCACAATTACAGCTGTATGGCCTAATAAGTAATTTTTCTTTAAAATCCCCAATAAATTTTCAATCTAAACTTTTTTTTAATTTTTAAAAATTAAAAAAAAATTGAAGTTTGCAATCTTCAAGTTTAAAAAATTAATATATTTTTTTCTATATTCTATTTTTATTTTTGCAAACTCCAAACCCCATCCACAACCCACGCATTAGTGATCTTACCATGGCCATACAAACCTACTTTTGGACAGAGAAATTGTTCCTTATTTCTCACTTTAGGGCAACACATTGATTATATTGGGTGCCATCAGCTGCGAGAGGCTGTGACAAAACATAAGAGCAGCCAATTACTAAAACACCAAAAAAACCAAAATCGACTCCGAATTTCATCAAGGTGGGAGGGATCCCTCATTTTTAAGTAAAGAAATCACATTAGACTAGCAAATTTTATCATCAAACCTAATAAATATTCCAAGACCACTTAATTCCCTTTAAGGAATCAGGTAAAGGACATAATTTCAAATACTAGGGAGACATCAAAGGGTTTATATGGATTTATTATCAAATTTTTATTTATACAAATTCTTACCTGTTTAACCCATATATATTTTCTACATGCAACACAATAGCCCTAACCTAACAAAAGTTAATTAAGATAATGAAATGGTCCCGAAGATGTATTTAAATTTTTCTTTCTCGCTCTCAATTTTACGAAAATATGTAAATAAAGATTTAAAAAAAAAAGAAAAAAAAACTTTAAAAAAAAAATTGAATGAATCTAATATAAGTTTACATTTAAAAAATACGACAATTATACTTATGCGAACCAAAACATAGATACTCACAATGCATATCACGTTCGTGTTCATATTCTATGAATGCGTAACCACGTGGTTTTCCAGTTTTCACATCATGGACGAGGTGAATCTAAAAAAAAAAAATAAAATTATATTATATTATATTGTTGGTTGCAATAAAAGTGTGAAAAATAATAAAATATTAAATCACTATATATTTATGATAACCATTTACTTTTCCTGCCTTTACTATGTTTGCCAAAGTTACAAAATGACAACCAAGAACGAAGACAGGTTAATGTTTTACTAATGTATTAGTTTTCATTATGCGCATCCAACAGTATAATCCCAAATCCTAATTATCTTAATTGATAAGTCAGATAATTCACGAACCAGTGAATGCATTAATCAGTGCCTACAAAATTAACGTAGAAATCTGTGAATTTATTTTTACAATATACGAGAATTTATACGAATACTAAGTCCAAAAAGTCATGAAGTAAGTGGCTTTTAGATAAGATTCGTTTCACAAAACGGTTTAGTATATATCAATTGAAAATAAATAAATAAAATTAAAAAAAATAAAAAACAAGTTAACAATTTTTCAATTCAAAAAATCTGCTTATTTGAGGTAAATAAAACCAAAATTTAAAAATAATTTCAACTCAAGTTGTAAACGCAATTAAACTCTGAAAAAATAAACTAAAAACAGCAACTTTTAGTAATAAAAAAAGAGAAGAAAAAGGTAAAATGTCACTATCAAAATGCTAATGGTTGGTACACTACAAACATCTATTCACCCATACTGGCAACTATTGCCAAAAAACATAACCATATAATATAAAAGTAGGTCACATTATGTTATTGCTTCATTAATTACTCACTTTCTTAATAGGTCCATAAACTTCAAACTCCCGTCTCAACTTCGACTCTGAAGTATCATAATTCTAAAATTGGAAAATAAATTCATCAATTAAAACTAATTTTAAAATATTTCATTTTTAAAAACCTACAATTCGTGCTACAAAGAGTGTTTTATATGGATCAGATGTGCAATTTGGATTTGAAATAGGATCCCCTAAAAAATAATAAATTGCATTATTAAGTATAAATGCATGAAATAAATTAATTACTTAAAAAGAAAAGATCATTTACATAAAGCTATATCTTGTTCCAATTTGTAAGCAGCTTGTTCCTGCTTTTCACGCCTCTATAAATCAAAAACAAATTTTTATTACAATATTATTATTAAAAAAAATTATAAAATATAATTAATATTTCATACTTTACGCTCCAGTCTTTCTTCACGTGTTTCTACTCTTGTTGGTGGTGGAGTATCTTTTGGATCCTAATTACAGAAAAAAAATCATTAAAAATTTTTTCCTTTTAAAAAAATTATGAAATTAATTAAATAATAAAATTAATTTCAACTCTTAACAAAAATTATCTTTAAAAAAAAAATCTGTAACAGCTGTTACCGGAAATGGACACTAGTGCATCCGGTAAGTGAAAATCATGATAAAATGCCATTTTCAAAACAAACTTGTAATTACACTTCAGGTTGGAGTAGGTTTACATATCGCCCTACTAGCAAATTATATGACATCACATTAATATGGCGACCAATACACAAGCAAATGGCAAAGCTGCCTGTTTTTTAATTCAACAGATCCCAGGGCACTGAGAGCCAGCAGACACAACATGCAACACACAACTCCAATGCTTACTCTCATTCCTTGGATTTTTTTTTCAAAATACATGGTAAATCATTATTTACTTTTAAATATACATTTTTTTATGCTTTATTTTCACTTTTAAAACTTTTATCACTTGTTTCATAAAGAAAAATTTCAATATTTCACTATTTATATATTTACTATTTTTCAAAATAATTTAAACCACTACACGTGTGTTGTTAATGAAAATCTTTTAAAACTTGCTCATTTTCGCACTTTTTATATAACACGCCATCTGTTATTGATTCCACAAAAATAATTTTTTAATTTAAATGTCCATTTTCATAATGTGCATTTAATTATTTAATAGACCTAATTTTTTCTCCTCTTCTCATAAAACTCTTCCTGTAAAATTTATATCGTATTATTTTTATCACGAAAAAGTACAAGACTTTCGTGTTAATAATATATTGATATATAAAAACGAATGCTATAAAACACCTTTTATTTTAATTTTTTATAATGTAATCATTTGATTAATTTTAATTTTTCTTCTTTTCGTTTGTTTACATTATTTTTTTAAACCAAAATAAAAGGTGGTCGAATTAAAATGAATCATCCAAATGGCACCGAAAATAAGACCAGAAACCAAACTTCCACCAGCACCAGCTGCTGCTGCATTAAAACGAAGAGTTAGAAAACAACGGCTCGCTGCTAATCGAAAAAGGTATGACTTCTTAACTTCGCACGAGCACTGGACGCCATTTTTAATGCCAACCGGTTACGATCGAGAAACCCGGTTTCATTCCCACCGTAATAACGATTAGTTTGCACATAACTTTTAAATTAATTTAGTGACTTACCTCAAAAAATGTCACGTAAAATCCAATCGGTGTGTAGCCAGTGTTTTTCTTTTCATGCGGCAATTTATCCAAGGGTGGCAAATACGGTACTGGATCACGCGGAGCGAACAAAGCCAATAGATTTGGTGGCAAATATTGTGTCATTCTTCCAGTTTTTCACCCTTAATTTTGCAAAAAAGATATAATCAGCTAATTCTAGACAAGTTATCAAACTTACTACGTCTTATAATGTATGATGTGTTGGCACGAAATTCGATGATTTTCTTACCTTGAAATGCGATTCACTGACCAATTTCCGCCATTATGCCAGAGCTGTTTCGTGATCGTTTCGTCTTGTGAATCTTGATTGGCTGTTTGTCAATGAGATAATATGTTTCTTTACTGCGTTGTGATTGGTCCCAGGGCGTGGCTGCAATCTAGCGACATCTGCTGTCAAATATTTAAAGTATAAATTAACGGTGGGAATTTTGAGTTTAAAATGAAGTAAATTTCAATTAGTTTGAGGTAGTAAAGACAAATTACCCTGCATTACGTTACCATATAATTATCACACAAGTCTAAATAAAAAAGACGAATAGAAATTACGGCCAATTTGCTAGTTTAAATTATTAATTTCAGTACAACATGATTCTCATTAGATAAATTTATTGCTCTGATATTAACATTTATACATTTAATATCAGTGTAATAAATATAACAAATGAGAATCAAGATGTAATAATATAAACGAATGTACGGATGAAATAATTACATCAAATGCCATTTTATTTAGTTAAGTGTGAGAAACAGATGTTGTGTTATTGTTGAGGTTGATAGGTTATCTTGTTAGTTCTGAAATAAAGATACTAATTAAACTACATATAATATTTTCTCCTTTTCTCTTTAATTATTCACCCATTACTGCCTTTTAATGGTTATTATTTGAATTTTATTTCCCTTAGTTTGTGAAACATGAAAAAGCAAACGTCCTAATTCTTTATGCAGAATAAAACTGGGCCAATTTTGTCATTTCAAATCCCCCATGTGGATTTTTAACACAAATTAAGAATTAAAAACTTATTTAATCTGATAAATAATCTAGCCATTACTCATTTTTAATAATCCACAGGGAGACATTTTCGGCTCTTTTCCCTGAAGAAGAATGAGCAAGCAGATTAAATCTGTTCCTAAAAAAAAATAGGATTCAAGGTAAAACTAATGCATAGAACTGCTTTATGGACAGTTATCACGAAATCTCCTATATATAAACCCCATAAAATAATAATAAAATCATTAGAAATATCTGTAATGACAAATTTAAATCTAAATGCAAGAGTTTCAATTATAGAACTCCCAGAATAAACTGGAAATTGGAATTATCAAAATGAAATAAATAATTTAATAATTTAATTCGCCAATCACTCACAAGATGTCAGCACTTTTAAAAAGAGAGGCGTGTCCATCTCGCAGACAGATCATTTACCAATACACTACTGAAAAAAATCAGTCCTATATACCGAAGCACCGTGAACCCGTAGGTGTGACGTCATCTGAGGCAATCGCCCTCTAACGTGCGCTGAAATTCGTAAATCAGAAATCGAGATGGATCTTCTCAAAGTGGCATTTGCATGGGATTTGAGTGAATTGGGCTGGCGTTTTTTCTGCCCTCTCACGTGCATTAACAAAAATGAAAGTGAAAGTGAGAAATCGTGAGTAGGATTGTATTGCAGACCACACCTTTGCACCTCACCTGTTGTATCTCTTTTTTTCCTACACACCTGCATTTTTAGTTATGGTTAAATAACAGCCTTTAAAAAATGAAGGTTTTCTCTTCATTGATTTTGAGGACAAATTATATTTATTGATTGCTTTTTCTCACTTGGTAAAGCGCCCTCTACAGAGCATTCACCTAACCATGTGTTAAAATCAATAATAATTCGCTCTACCAAGTGCATATTACGTTTTATTAAAGCACACAAGTTGATTTTATTTATGTTGATGAATTGTAAAGAATTATTTATCTATGTAAACAAAACTAGTTTATATTCTGTTTTGATACTTGATCACTAGATGTCGCCGTTTGGCATTAGAAATAATGACGCAATTGCGGATAAAATGCGGTTTAAAAGCAAAACCGTGTGTTGTATACGAACATGAGCAAAGCAATGTATTCGTCCATAGCCCAAACTGCTTCCTCAGTTGCCATGGATACGGGTCTCACGTGGGATTTACTTGTTCAGTCATGTGACGTCAGAATTAGATTAATTTGAAGGCGTTGAAAAGAGAACACATCAGTGTAGAAATAAATTTATGTGTTCTTAAGACTCAAGAGTGTAAATAATGTTGACAAAAGTATGTACTGTTAAATAAAGTTTATTGCCATTTCAATTAGAAATCATTCATGCTCAAGAATTTTAATTAACAACACAGGGGAATAAAGCAACAATAATAAAAACAAACTACAAATTGTAAATTGATTATATTAGACCTGCGGTGGAATGTTGTAATATTAAAGTAAACCAAGTCCCACTCATCTGTCAATGATCAACACAAGTAGTATTTCATGTTAAAACTAGCCCAATCTGATTAATCAATTATAAAAATATCTATCATATTTAACATTGTGTACATATCACAATGAAATAATCAATACCAACGGTATTCAGGATATACACTACACCAGAGCTTGGAATGGAAAATTTCATAAATCGAACAGAATTTAGAAATTGTTGTGAATTAAAAAGAAACCAATATGGCGAAAAAATAAATGGTTATATTGGGGAAAAAAATGCAAAATATAAAGACAAAACATAAAAATTATTGCCCAAAAAAAATTTCATGAACCGGAACAATATTTTTCAAAATTT
>JAQFZN010000929.1:0-20819 GCA_034687075.1 Geophilus carpophagus | reverse complement strand
CTTCTTCCTCTTCTTCCTCTTCTTCTTCTTCTTCCTCCTCCTCTTCTTCTTCCTCTCCTCCACTCAAAATAAAATACATTGCCACTAAAGCCAATAAGAAAAGCAGCGCCAGAATCGCCATTTTAACTCCACACGACATTTCCGTTGGAGGACATGAATCTTTGGCTGGACAGTCAGTTGCTGTCCCAGTGTCTTTTTTTGGTGGCTTGCAGTTGTCATTCTTCGGTTTAGGACTATATTTATACATAACAAACCGATAGACACATGTTTGTCACGATCAAAGCCTATGACCATTAAAATTATCTAGAATTATTAAAAATATAAACACTCACGGCTGGCAACCACAAGACATTTTTCGTTTGCTCTAATTTACACACAAATTTAGGTTGACCGGAAGCAAAGATCACTACGAGGTCACATTCAACTTGAGTACAAAATATAAAATCGAGTCAGTTTCAAACCGATATTTATCAATTAATTTTCAAATTCAGATACATTATGGTGTATTGTGACAAACCTTGAATAGCCCAACATAGGATCAAGCAGATGTTAATACTCCCAATTAAATTCTAAAAAAATACATGAAATATGTGAAGCAGCTTGAATGCAAGCTTCTTTTTCTTCCGAGATAGAATTTTGAAATGATATAACAATGCTCAAGCACGAGTTGCGACATTATTTTCTCATTTGTTTTACTATTGCTTTCAATTTGAATCAGATTTTAAGGTCAAAATGGTTTGAATCTAATTTCTCAATAAAAAAGTAACAATTATTTTCAATTTTCTATTTTTTTATTCATTTTCATTAATATTCATCAGCAGCAAGTTATAGATAACCGCGGAGTTTAAGCACATTGAAAATTTACTCTTTCCTCGAGCCGAATTCATTTTGCAACATACAATTTTACATGAATTGTAGGAATGAAATAAAAACGGAACAAAATTTAGAATTTTTTTTGTCTTTCCTAAACTTAATTTAGCTGCTTGGCCTCTTGCTTCATGTACAAATAAAACATGCTGACAAGAATGGTGAAGAGTATGAAAAACGCGGCCATTCTTATTCTGGCAGTTCGTTTCTCATAAGCAATTAGTTTTTGAAATTCATAGTCTGGAGTTTCTTCATCTTCCTCTTCAACCGGTGCCATGTTTCTATCGACTCGTGTCGTGACTCGTGTCGTAACTCGTCTTTTTTTTGACATTCTAATAGCATTAGCAAATCCGATTTAATATAGATGTTGAATAAACTAAACCTGTAAGTCATTCATCTCAATTCTTTATATATTATAATAAATACTTACTTACAATTTTCGTAGTACCCAAATTTGTTTTTATTTATTTTTAATCGAAAAGCAGAGGCATCGTTTTTTTAAACTAAACATTTGCAAATGGTTTTAACTATCACTTTGCGCGAGAACCGGTAACCATTATTGAATAAAATTACTATAAACAAAGGAAAATATTTGAAAAAAATTAGATTTATTTCTTTTTAGACCTTTTTTCTACAATAAATCGTTTTAAAACGTACTTCTTCTTATTTTCGAGTTAATTAACATTAATATTAACAAATATGTATATGATGTAAATACAATGTAATAATAATAGTGATTTATTCTTGTATAAACAATTGCGACTTAAAACCAAAATTATGTTTTCATTTTATTAATATTATCTGATGTTATAAATGTCACAAAAGAATTAATATTTTTATCAGTATAGACTTAAAAGAAAAACATTACTTTAGACCATTTCTGACTAGTTAAAATTAGCACCGATGTGAATAAAAGATTTAAGTAATTAATTTAATGGTCTAAAATTCGTAAGTTGCCAGATACAATTTTGTTTTCCAAAATGGCTCCCGATGGAATATCGATACGATCTCCATGATTTGCAATGATAATAACAGTGCCCTAAAAGAGAAAAGTTTTCGGTGAATTAACTGTTTGTATTCACTTATTTTCAACTAATATTAATATAAACACCCCATCTATGGTCAAGTTTGAGAACCACTGCCACGAGTAAAATGATACAAAGATAAACATAAAATTCCAAAACAAGATTGAGTAATAAATTTTACATCTTTTTATCTTATCACAGAAAAACGATTATACTTTTTGGCGTGTTTTAATAAAAGAATAAATAAAATATCAAGTTTTACTTTTAAAGAGACATCTTTGCCGAAGGTTACATCACCCGACACTGTTAAATGATCAAGTTCTATCATATCTGGAATACTCGCAAATCTTTTCAAAAACTCTCGAACCTAAAAAGAATAAATATTTAAAATAAGTAAATATAAATAAATAGAATTCTTTTTTCTAATTTAACCTTTGCGAAATGATTATCTCCTAATTTGACCAAAGGCACTGAAGGAAACGAGCGTTTAGGACTCATAACCAAGGATCCGTACTTAATGCTGTACAAATTGCTCATAACAAGTAGAAGATCAGAAGTTTTTTTAACGGGCAAGAAACGACTTCGAGGAACGTTAATTCCTAAAGCACCGTTAAAATTCTTCATTGCTGCTCCTGAAGCTGTTTCTAACTGAATCACGTTCATCCCATTATCCAACGACTGAAAAATGTAAATTAAAAATTATTAAAATTAAAAAAACTATTAAATAAAATGAAATAATTCTATATACTTTATGATTAACAATAATTTCCATCTGCATTCCTGTGTCTTCTATTATTTCTTTTATGGCACTAAGTCGAACCCACAAATTATTAGTATTAAAAATCCTGAAAATTGTTGAAGAGAATTAGAATTTGTTTCAAATTCAAACAAAAGACATTTCTTAACGTACTTGAAAGTCTTGACACTTTTGAAATCATCAATCTATTTTAAATTAAAAAAAATAAATATTAAATCGTATAATTTAGATTACACTTTCTAAGCTCTCGAAACCGAATACCATTTGCCAGATCCCACCTTCTTCCGGTTTAGAAAGCTTACAATTAGAGGTCGCAATTAATGAGAGTATTTTTATTGATCAAATTAACTGTTTTAATTGCGATCCCTACTTAAAACGTGATTAGTTTATTACATGTTCTTTTGGAACTTGAGCTATTTCCAATAATCTTAATTTGCCTTCGTAATGGATCAAGGTTCCACCCTAAAATAACAAACATACTATTAATAGATATAAATTATAATTTCATTCCAAATTATTTTTAAACCTTAACATCAGCTCTGGTTTTATCAGTTACTTCCATAACAAACTCAGGGCATGGAATTTTATCACTTGGATTGAGCAATAAATTTAAAATATCTAACAAACGATTTTAAGTTAAATAAAATTCACCTGGAATTTATTTAAATTACAAAATAAATAATAATCAGAAATTAAAGGATACTGATGTCAACAGTTGCGCCCAAGTTATCGATATTGGACACAAAACAGTATTCACAACCTTGATTGATTAATTCATCGAGTAAACCAGAGTTGTAAAACGATTCGTAAAAATCGCCATGTCCAGGTGGATACCAACTATTAGTAAAAATTAATAGAAATTAACAAAAATTAATTAAAACTAGTATTAATTCAACTTACACTTCTACATCTGAACCTGTAACACTTTTAGCAACTGGCATAAACGATTCTCTACTAAATCTTGGATGTCTATAAATTCAAAATAAAATTATTAAAAATAAATAAGTAACTAAAATAAAATAAAACTAATTTCTATCTCACCTGCTTTGATTAAATGTTCTAATTTTTAAATTGAATCCTTTATATTTCCGAATTATTTTGTGTGTATCATCATCCGTATTAAACGAATTCATTAACACTAACGATACATTTGAATTGTATTTTTTGTTTAGTTGCTAAAATTATCCAAAATAAATTACGTTATTAATAATTTTAACAATTTCAATAATTTATTCTCTTTACTTCAATTTGTTGCACGGTTAAATCCAAAAAGGTTAAGTCGTTGCGCACAGGAATTATACTCTTAGGTCCAGTGCATCCCATACTCGTACCTAAACCTCCATTTAATTTTACAACGACTAATTTATCCAACATAGTTCGAATTTTTTCATTTGATGGTTCGTGTAGGGTGTTGTAATCAATAACCTATAAAATATTTATTGATTATTAAATTGTTTTGTTTAGTAAATACAAATTTCTTTTTCTTACTGCTCCGTTAGGTAATGGTTCTATTTTGTCCCATTCAACTGATGGTCCAACTTCTCGAAGAAACCGAGTAAATAATTTCTTAAAGCCTTCGAAATCCTTCCGAGCAGTCTAAAATTGTATTTATTTATTTATTATTTTTATTATTATTATTATAGAATTAAAAATCAATATGAAATGAATAATAAAAACATACTTCTCGCATATTATCCGGTGCTGTTTGTAATAATTTATCCAATTCATGTTCAAGTTGGATTAGAGCATCTTTTTTCGTCATCTCTTTAAAATTCGAAGGATCAGTTGGACTTCCATCACTGAAAACCTGTAAATATAAATAAATAAATTAATAAAAATAAAAATAAAAATAATTTTTATGTTTAAAAATATTTTTTTTTGTCTAGAACAATTTTTTTTTCAAGTTTGATGTTTATCTTTCTCACATCTGCACTGAGTTCAGGGTCTCGTAACTTAAGTACATTGATTACGTTGTCATAACACTCTAACGGAGATAAATCCTTTAACTCAGCGAAAATCATTAACGTAAAGTATTTTAAAAATCAATAATTAAAACTAAAATGCTTCTTATTTCAAAAATTACAGTAAGCAAATCACAAATTGAATTTTTTGTTTTTTTTTCACGGTCCGTATGTTCCAATTCTGAATGCTAAAATACTCTAATACGAACTCGAGGAAATGAAATGAACTTAAATAAAAGAAATATAATATCTTAATTTACATATGGATATAATAAATCGTAACTACTTCAATCAAAATATAAGTGAAACGTGTACAACCTTAGAAATCATCTATCGATTACGGTTTGTTGAATGAAACTGAAATTTAAATTGACAAGCAACTCACATTTCGAAATGAATAAATATTTATTCAGGTGGCGACATATAAATTCTAATCTTAACTTTCAATCATTTTAAAAACTCATACAACATTATTTCAAACTAATAAATATTTCTAAAAAACCATACAAAATTATATAAATTAATATAAAAATATATACAAACAAATATTTTTTAAACTGAAAAAAAACGTTAACAACCAATCAGATCAATTCATACATAAATTCGACCAATCAAAATCCACTAATTTATTAATACTATAAAAATACCAAAAACATTGAAAAAATTAAAATAAAATAATAATAAAATAATTAAAATACCTTTGCAAACATAGAATCATCTAATATTTTAAATGACATAGTAAAAATATTTATCTCTGGTGATAAAAATAATTCTTTACAGCTTACTAAACTTGCCAACACTCTTTACAGTTAGAGACTGATAAAATGTCAGATTTGTCCATGAATATTATAACACCAACCAATCTCACCTCTGACCAACAAAATGAATCTTCACCAAACAATATCTACCATAAGTAAATATCTTTACTGCATATTATCAGAGTATCACTTGACTAACTATAAAAAAATTGAGTCCAAAATGGGTCAATGGAATTAATACTGTTTTAACATTTAAAGAGATACAATATCTTATCACATTATTTATAGTAAATAAAATTCAATTACAATTACAATTTTTTTTACATGAACTATAAACAAGTTATATAATTTGTTTTCGTTTTTCTCATATTGCATCTTATCTTAGAAATTTCAAGTTGAAAAATAGATATTTTACCTGGTTATTCAAGTCATCCATTTCTGATTTGATTCGTTAGGACTAGGACAAGTTGTCACTCTATCTGAAGGTTAAAGAAATAAGTGTTAGATAAGCTGTGTTTAAAAGGAAGCATCGCAATTTTAAACTAGTTATTTAAATATTCAGCACTTAAAAAAACCTTGTACAGGAATGAGGCAATTAATTTTTTTTTAATTTGTTCTTACGCTGGCATTTCTTGGCATTCAAAATATTTATGTTTTTATCACCTGTTTTATAGGTTATATTTTATTAATGGTAATTATGATGTCCGTCCAGATCCTTGTTTGAATGAAATGTAAGTTGTAAATACATCAGCATTCACGTAGTTGCCTTGAAGACTCCATTTTGTATTACGTCATTTGTATCTAATGTGCATTCCCAAGTTTAATATTATTATAATGCTGAAATATATTTTTTGGAATAAATATTTCATTTATTATTTTCATAAAAACAATATAATTTGCTTAAATTTTATATTTTGTTTAGTTATTATCACAGAGTAAGATAATAAACAATCTTTCCTATTTGTTTTGCACATGTGCAGATGCGCTAGCGCCATCTGATGGCAAAAGTTGAGCGATCATATATAAGGTTTCCACATCATGGGGTGTGACATCATTTCTAGTGTACTGTGGAGCAAGTCCTTAGTACTTGGATCTAACCCACAATTATTATGACATAAGGATATGTCTCTATTATTCAAATTATTAATAATAAGTAAATTGTGAAGCAATCAGTGTCCATATTAAAAATAATAATTTTATTCATTTGCTTAATACATTTTGGATTATTTTACTTTTATTTGTTTATTTATTAATACTAGAGTTTTTGTAATGTTACAAACAAGTTTATAAAATTAATAAAATATTATTACAACTAGAAAAATAAATACTGTACATAAAAATGTAGTTTCAAACAACTACTGATATCTGTTTCTGTATTCAATCTAATGTTTTTTGATTTAAATGTCCTTGGTATGTAATAAAAATGTTGCTTTCAAAAACCTCAATTTTTTTTTATAACCAGAACCAGAGTATGCAATCATATTTTAACATTACGTTTTGAATTAATAAAATTTTTATGTAATTTTTCGAATTATTACTATTTCAAGTGAAGAACACAGTTGACATTCTTTAATAACTTTAAAACTGAAAATTGCATATTGCCATCTAACGGCAATATAATGAAGTTTTTAAATGATTGCTACTTTCACTTGTTTTCTAATCAATACAAAAATAGGTTAAATTTATATAGAAAAATAAATATTTATTAGTTACAAATACGACTCGATTGAAAGCTAATGCAGCTGTTGCATTTAATAAGATTTATTTATATAATTACAACAAAAATATCCACTACCTTAATGTAAATAAAATACAAAACAAACTTTTCAATCTTTACACACCTTTAAGGCTTCGCTTCTTTCTTCTAACAACTCTTTACCACTTAAATCAATTTTCTCTCGAGAAAAATCATCAATTGGTAAACCCTAAAATCAAAATAAATATTTAGTTTAAAAAATTAATTGAAAGCCAGTTAATAAACAATTTAATACTTGAACAATTTTCCAAGAGTGATCAGATTCACACGTAACTGGAAAACTATACATCACTTCACTAGGAGCGCCGTAAGAACCATCGGAATAAACAGCCATAGATACCCAAGTACCCTTAATTTTTTTGAATCAATACTTTTTGTAAGTAAATAGTTTTTTTTTTTAAATACGAGTTCAGTGCCGAGCCACCAATCATGCATGCATTGAATTGCAGCATTCGCAGCAGACATCGCACTTGATAATTTCCGTGCAGAAATCACAGCCGCACCACGTTTTTGAACAGTCTACAGTAAAAAATTAATAAAAACTAAGTAAAAATACATTTTCTGTATTAAACATTAAAATAACTTAGTCGAAATTCAAAAATCTTACAGTTATAAATTCGCCTTTTAAATACTCATCACTAACAAGAGCAGGATACACTGGTTTGTCTTTATCGCCGATTCTAGCCACAGCGTGATGCACATCAGGATATTGAGTTGTCGAATGGTTTCCCCAAATAATCACATTTCTCACACAATTTGCTGGTATTTTTAGTCGATTAGCGATCTGAAAGTTAAATTTTTAGTTACCAAACATTTATAAAGTGATTTAAAAAATTTTTACCAGTGATGTTGCACGATTATGATCTAGTCGTGTCATGGCGGCAAAATTCTCTTTAGGAATTGATGGAGCGTATTTGCTGCACATAAGCGCATTTGTGTTAGCAGGATTGCCAACTACTAAAACCTGATTTCGTCTTTTAGTTTCATTTTTTAAAACGCAAATTCACTGCTAATTAATATATACTTTGACAGTTCTTTTAGCATATTGTTCTAATGCACTTCCTTGACTTTTAAAAATCTTTACATTTGCTGCTAAAAGATCTCGTCTCTCCATTCCGCCTCTTCGCGGCATTGAACCAACTAAAAATGCAACATCGATGTCTCTAAAAGCCACAGTTTCATCAGTGGTTGGAATAACATCTGAAAATTAATAAATCAGAAAAAAATAATAAAAACATGGGAGTTTACAGCTTATTAGTTCTTAACTGCGCAGATTAGACCGAAATTAGGACTTCTGCGCCGATCTCTATCTTACCAACAAGAAGAGATGCAGCAAGATCAATTAATTCCATAGCAACACCTCTCAAACTTTCTACCATTTGTGGAATGTCGAGTAAATGTAAAATAATTGGTTGATTTGATCCAAATGCATTTCCTTTTGCTACTAATCCTACCAAAACGTACGCAATTTGTCCAGCTGCTCCTGTCACAAGCACACTTATAGGAGGTTTAAGCTAAATAAAATAAAGAAAATATATATTAATTTTAGAATTAAGTATCTATAAATGAAAAATATTTTTTGTTTATCATACTTTTATACAGTGACATTCAAAATAACCATTATGAGATGAAGGGGGTTGAACTAGACTATTATAACTAATAGATCCATCCTCTGATGCTAACGTGCGTGAACAAATACAACACGATGATTTTGCTACGAAAAAAATTTGAAATTTATATAATAAAAAATATTTCTATATTTCTTACAATGTTTGGCAGTAGCAATACTCATACTCTATCATTTATCTTAAAATGTAATACAATCCTATGAGTAGAAATAACACTCGCACAGAATCCTCAATGTCGTCACTACGGTAAAAATTTAAAAACGATCAGCGCCTTCTATAGGTAAAATCTGACTAAAACTGCCACTTCCTTTCAACCGTAAATTTTCAAATAAATAAGGCAATTTGAGCGCCACAATTTTTATTCAAACATACAAATATGGTCCTACATAAAATTTCATAGCAATTTAACCAGTCTATAAACCTTTATTTAATTAGCTGTAAAGCCAGCTGCTAAGAATTCATTATATATTACGAACCCATGTAGTGAAACTTCAATTTCCTTTCCCGAGACATGCGTGTTATTATTCGCAAGACTGCAAACAAAAAAAAAACATGCCATGTGTGAAGCTACTTTCCCCAACGTGCAACATTATTAAATATGATTTCAAACTCTCCATCTCCAGCCAACTTTTCATGCACACTAAATTAATACATTCATTATTCCATAGAATTTAGTAGCATTTTCATCTATAACAGCGAAATTTTAGTATTAAATGTAAAATTTTAGAATTAAATGTAAAGTTTTAGAATCAAATGTAAAATTTTAGAATTAAATAAATTATATATTATGTTAATTTTAATTAGTTTAATTACGTACTAATCCGAATTTGTTAATTTAATTTTCTGATGAAAAGAAAATGAAGTTACAATTTATGAATTAGTAATCTATTGTAATAATTTACGCTGTTTCTTTCTCTTTACAATTTGGCTGGAGATTCTAACTGTCAATCTTTGCACACCGCCATAGCCTCGGCGCTTTCTTCGATCAATTCTCGTCCAGATGCATCCATTTTCTCGCGAGAAAATTCGTCAATTTGCAAACCCTGAAAATTAAAAAAAAATTAAATCAAATATTCATAAATTAAATTTAGAAATTAATTAATTAGCCTTTTAAATTTATATAAATACATATAAATTTAAATTAATTTCGAAATAAATTTAATCTCATTAAAATACGTAACCGGAAATCAAAAAATCCATTAAATAACAGACAAACTGCAATTAAAATTTAAAAAAATTCAGTTATATCGGGAATTTCTAAACTCCAAATTGGTTATTATTTTTTTAATTTAAAATTTAAATTTAAAAATCGACTAATACCTGAACGATTTTCCAACTATGATCAGGTCCACAAGTAACAGGAAAACTGTACATCACATCAAGCGGAGCGCCGTAAGCACCATCAGAATAAACGGCCATCGATGTCCATCTACCCTTAAATTTGTCAAAAACAAAATACAAAACTTAAAACATGATTTTCATCGCAAATATAAAATATCGATTTACAGCGTCAGTTCCGTTCCACCAATCGCGCATATGTTCAGTCGCAGCGTTAGCCGCAGACATGGCACTTGATAATTTCCTAGCAGCGATCACGGCCGCACCACGTTTTTGAACAGTCTAAAATAAGAAAAAAAAAGAAAACAAAGCAAAATACAATAATACAAAGTAAAAATTTCAAAAAGAACTCATATTTCTTACAGAAACAAAATCATTCTTCAAATACGAATCGTTAGCGACAGCATCATACACTCCCTTCTCATGACCACCGATGTTAGCGACAGCGTGATGCACATCAGGATACTGAGTAGTCGAATGATTACCCCAAATAATAACATTTTTAACTAAATTCGGTGCGATTTTGAGTCGGTGAGCAATCTAAAAATTAAATATCATTAAACAAACTAAAATATTAATAAATCCCCGAAAATTTACCTGTGCTTGAGCACGATTTTGATCCAATCGTGTCATTGCAGAAAAGTTCTCCTTAGGAATCGATGGCGCGTATTTACTACACACGAGTGCATTAGTATTAGCAGGATTACCAACGACTAAAACCTGTACAATTCCATCATATTAATTTTCATATACTTCTTAATATTTTTTTTTAAATAAAAAAAAAAATTCCATATTTACTTTAACGGTTTTTTTCGCATATTGATCAATAGCTTTTCCTTGACTTTTAAAAATCTTCACATTTGCAGCTAAAAGATCTTTCCTTTCCATTCCCTCTTTACGTGGCATTGCACCAACTAAAAATGCAGCATCGATATCGTTAAAGGCCACAGCTTCATCCGCCGTTGGAATGACGTCTATTAATTGAATAAATGGATATTAATTTAAATAATTTCATTATAATCAGCTAGAAATTTTTTTCGCGGAAAAATCAACGGAAAAACACCGACATTTCCGTTTCTAGTACAGTTGTGTATTCACAACTGAACTGGAATTTTAAAGCAAAGCATACCACGAAGAAGTGGTGCAGCGCAGTCCATTAATTCCATGACAACACCTTCCATTACTCCAACCATAGGCGGAATATCGAGTAAATGTAAAATAATTGGTTGTTTTGGTCCAAATACATCTCCTTTCGCTATGTTGTATAGTAATGTGTACGCAATTTGGCCAGCAGCACCGGTTACTAGTACTCTTATTGGATCTGCCTATAGAAATAAGAAGAATAAATGTTGTATTAATATTTTATACGATTTTACAGGTATTTTTTATGATCATGTCATTTTAAGAGAAGGGTGCAAAAGTCAAGGTCAAAAAAGTTAAATCTTCAAGTATGATAAAATAGTTTTTTAATAAAAAAGGTGCATGAATTTTGTTTAAATACTTATAACAGTGAAATAATTAATGCTTAGAATGATTTAAAGGTAAATTACCATGTTGTCACTGGATAAATAACTGTATTTTACTCAAGCGGGAATGAGCAACGAGCCTGAGTGAGAGTTTCCGGTTAGTTGAGTTTTAAAGATGGTGTCTGTCGGCAGAAAGACTCTTGATATATACCTTGATTCGTGTCATAGTCTCGAACCGCTAATAAATTTTTTAGATGTAATTTAAAATTTATTTTATGTTTAAATTTTATATTTAAATTAAATATAAATTTAGTTTTTAGGGATAAAATAAATAAAGAAATTTTAAATAATGGTAAAGTTACGTGATTGGTTTGAGAGTATCTAACAGGGCTGTCCTTGAATAACATTGCTAGATCACATTCTTTCTGATTTATTCTAGGTATGAGATGATTTAAATTGAGTTGCATTATAATTTTATAATTATTAATTCATATTCACGTTATTTACAGAGCAAAGATGAAAATAGGACCGGCAGATTATCCCCAGCCACCTGAAAGGCACATGAAATATCCAGTTACTCTCACGGCGAAATTTGTTCAATTTCCATGGAAGTTTTATTACAATAATGTATGGTTGTTCAGATGGTATTTCGTAGGAGTTGCTGCTTCTTTGCCTTTATTTATGTGGATTCATAAGAAATGTAAGTTTAAGCATATTAAAAAAAATAATATTCAACGTGATTTTTCTTAAATCACTTTCAAATTAATTTCTAACAGCAAATTCTCCTGAAAACGTAAGAGCTTGGGCCGAAGCGCAAAGAAAAATTGCAGAAGAAGAAGGTATAAATTAATTTTTATTTAAGAAAATAATTTAACTCATTTTTTTTCTTTAAATATTAGCTGAGCATCATCATTAATTTACCCTAAAACGAGTCTAGAAATTGTAGTTTTCTTTATTCCGATGTAATTAAAGATAAAATTGAGAATTCTAGCTGAAAAAAAAATGTAAAAATAAATAAATAAATAAAACAAAGTAGTTGTGAAATTCTAAATATTAAATTTTATTAAACAATAGCATCATGGATATCTAAATGACAACAATTGTAGAAAGGAATGCACTGATCTGGTCACGAATTTATTGTCACTAAACTAACGGAGGATTCTGTATAAAAAAAAGAAAAATATATATAATTCTAGAATATTCATTTTCAGCAGACATACAATATTGAAAAAACAATCGGCATATTTGAAAATAAAATTAACACCAAATACTGATTTACACTATTTGAATTATTAATATTATTATAAATGCACATTCAGTTGCCTTTTAACTTATACGAACAAAAAAAAAAAATTTAAGTTAATTAATAATTTAAAAGTAATTAATCGAGTGCCTAAGAGCAAATTCTCCCAATTTGTTCGTCATCAACTATAAAGGCCGTGCACATTAACCACCTTGTTTCGATAAATCTCAATTGGAGATATTTTGTTTAGTGGAAATGATATCGACCGATTAGTTTCCACATTATTGAGTTATTCGTACAAAATGTCATAATGGCCTGGTCTGTATAGTAAATGAACTTTGGGCGTAAATCCATTCTCGGGAAAGTCGTGAGCATTCACTTTCCCGCCATCGCCACGATCCATGTATTGAATTCGGACACCGATGTTAAGGGCTGAGGTTAATGCAGTTATGTGGATGTGGTCGCTTTCCTTGTACATCGGTTCAACTTCCTGGTAGATTAAAGAGATTCATTAATTGTTCGCTTTCTTTATTTTTATTTTAATTGAAAATTTCTCAAAAATTTATGTTCCAATTTGTCAATTTTATACTTAACTTTGATTAATTTTAATAAAAATTTTCATTAAATGTATAAAATTATTAAATTTAATTAATTTATGCTTTTTTTTACTGTGTAATGTTGATTTTTTATGATTTTTATGGATTATGAGACGGAGGTAGAAATTTCATTGAAATTTTCTAAATTTTAATGAGATTTCATCGGATAATGATTTTATTCTATGATACCGTACCTGACTACAAAATTCCTTAATGGATCTGTCACCTTCTACAAAATTAGCAAAAAATTGTGCATTTTTCTGCAGATGACCTGAAGTTAAGAGTCTGTAAAAATGAATTAAACATAAATAAAATTTGATATTAATTATTTCACTCCGTAATAAAAAATAATATAAATATAAAAAATATAATAATACCGCATATAAACAACGAGGTAATCTGACGTGGTTTGTTCGTTGAAGATACTGAGTAATTCATCCACATTAATCGTACCTCCAACTTTATCCACAACATCCATGAACTTTTAAATATAAATAAATAAATTATTAAAAACGATTTATAAATTCAATTACTATACCGTATCGTAGAAATCTTCTATCGTAAATTGAGAAAACCCTAAAGATACTAAATCTTCTTTACTATTCGCAGCGAGGTTTTTAAATCTTAAAGAAAAAAATTATTAAAATAAAATTAAAAAATTATTAAAATAAAATTAAAAAATTATTAAAATAAAATTAAAAAACAAATAAATCAATTTAAAATTTATTTAATTAATTTACCGACTGTACTCTTCCTTATCGAATAATAAATGCTCCATATATGCAAAAGCAAAAGCACGGAAAAAGCAATTGCCATCGCCCCGAGTTCGACGAATACTTTGATATTTACTTTGGAGATCCTAAATTATTTCAGTTTAAAATTTAAATTTAAATTTTATTACATTTTTAATAAATAAATTAGATAAAATGGAAAAATTTAAAAATTACTTTCAATTTTTCTAAGTAAACTAAATCATCGTTGGCATATTCTAATTTAAGTGATAAAATTTCTTGTCTATTCCCAATCAATGGTGTAGTATCAGCAATCTAAATATTAAGATGTATATTTATTCAAATTTGTTTCCTTATTCAAATAAGAAGAAAAGAAATCGAAACAAATGATAAAAAAAAATTATACCTCTTTTTCTATCCTCTGTTCTTGTGCCATAATAAGTTCGTCCTGATTTTCAGCTGTTTAAAATATATTTAAAAAATATTAATGAATAAATTCATTCGAAAAATTGTAGAAATTTGAAAACTCTACAAAATCTCATCAAAGCAAATTCCTTTATTATACTTGTACCTAATGGAAAATCAAAGAAACTGAATAGGAATCACAGAAAAAAAAATTGCATGAATTTGTGTAACAATTTATAAACACCTCGTTTCAACTAGATAAGAATTGCGTGACTTGTTTTTGTTAAATACCTGAAACACATTCCTTGTTTGGGCCACCATCACCTTGATCTTCCGCCATTTTTCAACTGGTGACCGGCAAGTTGCATCAATTCGCTTTGAACTGTGGGTAATTTCATGGCCGGCGATAACAAAACCGATAAATGTTCAGTTTACCTGTTTCCAGTTCAGTTGTGGAGGGATGAGTTGTCTCTAGTTTATTTCAATGTCACTAGATGGCATTAAATTATTTTCATTAGTGTTATGGAATCTCAGCAATAGTTAAAGTACTAAGATGAAAATTTAAATTTTAAATTATTAAAATAAGCTCAGGTCATAAAAAAATTATTTATTACCAAAAAAATAAAAACAATTTCTTCCAATAACTTCAAAACTATTCAGAATAATACAGATATTGCTAGTCTATTTCTTAAAAAAATTAATTGGAATTGTGACTGCTTTTAGAATTCTATTGTTCTAAAATTATTTTAAAAAATACACTAAAAATCCATACATTAAATATACCAAATTTACAAAACAAAATTTAAATAAAAATCGCCTTATTGGTCAATTTAAATAAAACTTTACAATAAACTTACATTGAAATGTATTTGAATGCTTTCTTCCATTTAATCAAATTTCAGTGAGCAAATGACAACAAGTGTAAAAGGCTTAAGGCACGTTTCTATTTAATATTTCGGATGAACTATTTTGAATCTCCATTTCATTCTATTATCATCTGGATTGCATTTTTCAAGTTTCAACTGATTTTGTTGCAACACAAGACCAACGCATTTCCTGTGTAATTTGTGATACAGCGTCATTGTTTTCTGCAATAAAAATATTGAAATCAAACAATTTTCATTATCATTTTACATATTTATGCGAATTTAATTATTACCTCATCATATTGCCAAGGTCCATCAACTGCTCCTTGTTTACAATATATTAATTTAATGGTAGTGCTATCAGCATCAATGCATCGTTCACCAACTCCTAATTGTCCTTCGGCATTTAATCGAAACAACTTCAAATAAATAAATTAATTAATTGATTGATAAAAGTTATTAATTTTAATTTAATAAATAGCTATTTCCTATTGCAGCTACCTGATTACTTCCCATTCCATGACAGTGAGAAACGCCAACATTTTTAGGTGGAGAACTTCCCATACTATCCATGCATTCCTTTGTCACCACATTCAGAAGCTGGGATTAAAAAGAAAGAAAGAAATACTGTTAATTGAATTGATTAATTAATTATAAGTAATATACAATCGCCAATGAAAATAAGAAATGCACCAATTGATAGTTGCAATAGAAAAACTGTTTTTATAAGTTTTTTTAACTTGTTTTACCTGATCTTCACAATCTGTATGGCATTCACATGAACTCACTGCAATATCTTTAGGAAGATCTTCTCCAAGGTTTCCTAAAGCATCCCAACATATAGAGGATGAAGAAGCACGAAGCTATGTTGACGTAGAAATTGATAAATTGTTTATCGATTTGTTTAGTATTGACCGATCAAAACAATTTTTTAAAGCACTTGAAGAAAGCTTTCTTTTTTAAATAGCAAGTTTTTCGCTAATTTTCCGTTATTATTTCAGAAAAATAACTAAATAAATAATACATTTTACGTTTTAAATTATTTCAAACATTTTCAAGCGCCGTTACTATTTTTTTTTATTAGCAGAGCCAAAACCCATTGTTTTTAGATATAAAATTTCATTAAGCAATTAAAAATTTTAAAAATAACTTATGATTTCAGCAACTACCAACTGATACTTAATCAAATTTCATTTTGAATTTATCTTACCTCTCCCCAGTGCAAATTTGGCGGTAATTTTGGGAAACTCTCAAATACATCGTATGCAACATTTTTCATAAACCAATCAAAACTTTTACAGCTGAGTCGTTTTCTTAATTCTAACTGCTCACTAATGTCTCCTATGTCTAAAAATTGTGCTAATGGTTCACGTGTGTAAAAATATTCTTTGTACTCATCCATCCATACTTCAACAACACGTTTATAATTCTGTTTTTAAAACAGAAAAAAAAGCAAACTAATTAATAATCGTTTTTGTCTCTTTTAGATTATTTTACCAAAGTGATTAAAGGTCCCTTCTTTTTCTTGGCTAAATTCCCAAAGCTGTAAGGCATGAAACCGCGATATACATGCCCAACACGTGAACATGGAACCCATACAATACTTCCACCGCATTGCCAAATCTAAAAAAAAAAATAAAAATGGAAAATTTATTTATTTCATTTAAAATTACGAAATAAAATATTTCTGTAAAATTATTTCATTACCTTAAATGATAATTCAAAATTCTCACCACCCCAAACTAACAATCCTGGATCATACGCTCCTAATTCTAAAAAGTATTCACGATTCATGGCGAATAAACCACCTGCATGAGTAGGAGATCTGAAAACAAATTTAAAACAAAATTAAAAAAAGCAAAAAAGCTTTGTTAGCAACTTGAGAACAAAAATTCTCATTTAATATAATTTTTTAGTGTAAAATCCAGGAAAAATTGTGTATCATCATTTATTACTCAACTTCCTTACCGATATGGTTCACTATTATGTTCCCTCCTTTTAATTTCCTCTTTAGGTATCCTCGTTTCTTTATACAGCATTCCCCATTCAAAAATTCCTCTGAAGTGAGTTGGACCTGAATAAACAGGTCTGTATTCTAATGTATCCTTATCTACACCATCAATAACTGGTACTGTCATAACTTTCCTACAACACCGAAAAAATAAAAAATTAATTAATTACATAATAAAAAATTAAAAATATTAATTAAAAAAAAATTATCATTTAATCAATTACTACATAAAAACAAACTCACCTATCTAAATAAATAGGAGTCAACAAAGGCGGTAACCAATTCGTGTTTACTTCACAATGTGCATCTAAAAATAAAATCACTTCTCCTTTTGCATGTGAAGCACCATTTGATCGTGTTCGAATGAGTCCTTCTCGTTCTTTATTTCGAATCAGTCGCACCTTTCCGTTAAATTGTCTAATATAATCTTCTAAAGCGCCTTTTAAATGTTCTATTTAGAAAAATTTTAAAAAATTACAACAAATTACGATAATTAAAGCAGTAAAATCGAACCTTTATCACTATAATCATCAACAAGTAATACTTCTTCTAGAAATTCAGGCGGGGAGCGATTAATAACGCTATGAACTGTCCTTAGTAATGGCGACCAGCCTTCATTATGAAAGACAATGATAACGCTAGTTTTGGGAAGATCAGTCGGATAATCCCAATGATGACATCTGAAATAAATTATAACATTAAATATGAATTAATAAATTGTTTATTTTTATACTTTGCATTTCATAGGAGATTTAAACTTAGAAAATTAATTATTTACTGCCTAATAAACTGTCCATTAAGGTCAGTTAAGCCATTGCAACAACTTATAGCTAAACATAGAACCCGAAAAAAAGTGGGTGGGAACAGGAAGGTATTAACAATTTATCTCGAGTTTAAAACTTCAACTTGATTTAGTTCGCTATTGAAGCGTAACTGTACATAAAATAAACTGTCAGTTTTTAAGGGTTTAAAATTTCTTTTTTGGCTTGATGCTAATGTAATGAGTAAACAGTTTTAGTTAAATTGCAAATATTTGTAATTAATAATTAAATAAATAATAATAAAATAATATCGCCACTAGCAAAAATTAAACAAAATATGTAAAATAATTTAATGGAGCACTGAATTTGCTATTTTTAACATAAAAACAAGAAATATTCCACAAATTAGAGTTTATAATAACTCATGAGTAAATTTAAAACAATTTTTAAAATTAATAAACATTTTATTTAATTTATCTAAAATTTAATATAAGTTTACTCGAATTAAATATTTCTAATACACCTAGGCCCTGTTTGTGTCGTAAATACACGGGGAGATTTGTATTCAATACAGTAAAACATCAATTATCGGACACTAGAAGTTTGTTACATCACTGTTTTCGGATAATCTACTTTCTACTGTATTTTATTCATAACTAGCAAATTATTCAAATAAATTTTAAATAAACATATATACTCTTCTAATCTGAAATCTGGAATGCTTCTATTCATGGAAATTTCATCACTAGCAACAACATTAATGCCGAATTCCATCATCTTTTGATCCACTTCGTTTTTATCCGCAGTAGAAACATGCGCTTTGCCTTCTTCGCCCGGTCCGATTCGTTTCTCAACATGAGTCGGTTCGAAGTTACCCAATTTCGAACCAGTAAAAACAGCACCAGTCAAGGACTCGGGTCTTCGTTTATGTGCAACATCTTGATTGAACACCTGCAAGTAAAAAGTTGAAAAAAATGCAAAATAAAGTTGATCTCGTAAATACACAAAGGGTGGTCCCACCCAGACTTCATTTCCAGCTTAATTTATAGGTTTTAACTTGAAGTTAGTGCTGGGAAATTTTGCCATACAAATTCCAAACATAGTTGGCATCAGAGCAGACAAACTCAATGTAACTTATCTTCAATGTTTGTCACAAACCGTCACTAATTTTTAAATTACAATTTTAGGCCGTGTGACAATTTCGACGATAAAAACAAGGTCAAGTTAAAATAAAGTAAATAAATAAATAAATATAAATATAAATACCATTTTCACACATATAAATTATGTATCTGATTAAAACCCGCAAATTTAGACACTAATAAGAAAAATTTCAACATTTTTGTTCAAATTTTCACTGCAATTTGCTGGTTTTGTGTGGAAAATGCAATAAAAATACAATAAAAATGTAATATTTTTTTATTTACTTTCTTTAAATTGAACTTGGTGAGTTTATTGGTCTGGGAATATATAAAAAATGTAATAGATTATTTCATTTTGGTTGGTTACCCTTGCATTTTACCTGTTTTTCAGCTCGTATACGGTCTTTAACTTGTCCTTCCTGACCTCTGGGTTTAGACAAAAAGAAAGGAACTGCACAAATGATTATGAGTAAAACCACGCTCACTTTCAATAACAAACGTCTTTTCATTGGTAACTTCATGGATGTAACGAACTGAAAAGATTTAAAAAATAAAATAATAAAATTTTTTAATTTTTTTTTGCTAATTTTATGATACTTTTACTCCCACATAAACATCTTTGTATGGAACATTGACCTCGATTTCGAATCAGTTCAGGTGTTTTAAAAATATAAAATTTCACTTTTTACTTGGTAAATAATCTAACATTCAATATCTATTTATAAGATCATAAAAGTTGAATTTTTATAACACTATATCCTTAACAACAAAAATGTTTTTGTATAATTTTTTCACGAAAAATTTAAATTTTTGAAGAAATTGTGACCGTTATTTTTAAATTAAAAATTTAATATACGTACCGACATTTAGGAAATAATCTTACAAACTTTTTACATCATGAATAAAGTTTATACCGCATCCCGAACTGTGTATACGTCAACGTGTAAATAACAGCCGAAACAGGAAATAGCTACCTGGAAAATAAGATTGATTATTCCAAGTACACCAGGAAATCCAATCAATAATAAATATGTCGTCTGCTAAATGAAAATAGGCTTAATTGTTTAAAACGGTTTCAAATCAATTGAAAAACAAATTATTCAATTAAAATTTTATTAAACCTTCAAATATTTCAAGTCAACACGTTTTATTTACGTTGTAACATAAAAATTACAAAAAAAATAAACCAATTGTGACGTAATTACTCCCAGATGCTGTGACGAGTGACGGGTCCCCCTAATCGGCTGACCCTATGGAAAGCGCTGACCCAGCAAGAAATCCGCTGACCCCGCTGACCCGACTGCTGATTGGTCAGAATTCCAGGGGTGGGTCAGCGGAATCGATGCCGCAAAAGTGTCACTGACCCTCCGTAAAGAAATGACTGGGTCAGCCAAATTTTAAAGGGTCAGCGGAATTTCGAAGGGTCAGCGGAATTTCGAAGGGTCAGCCAAATTTCGAAGGGTCAGCCAAATTTCGAAGGGTCAGCCAAATTTCGAAGGGTCAGCCAA
>JAQFZN010000928.1:0-20871 GCA_034687075.1 Geophilus carpophagus | reverse complement strand
TGTGTGTGTATATACATATATATATATATATATATATATATAAAATCCAAAGTTAACCTTGAAAATATATTAAAATAATAAAATATAATAAGCAAAAAAAAACAACAAAACAAAGGTAAAAATTCCTGATGGTTAACTACTATCAAACATTGCTTAACTCACTTCCGGTTACTTTTCCAACAACCTCGTCCCCATTTTTCAACCAGACTTAATCCACCATACAACACCAAACAAGAATAATTATGTCAAACCTCCAGATGCAGTTTCCTGTTGCCAATTCAATTCAATTCATAAAAAATAAAATAAATTCCTCAAAATAAAAAACCAAATCCACAAAAAAAAAAATAAAAAAATTCAAAAAAAATTCAAAATTAATCAACCAACAAACCAGGTGTGAATAATTCCCTACCAACCTCCACCCAACTCAATCCAAACCCATAATGAACACGCAAAATAAAAAAAAAACAACCCTTATCAACTCGGAGTCAATCCTTTGAGCACTCACCTCAGTCACAGCTCCACTTTCACACCTTAATTGCCAGTTCACGGCCGTGAAACCGCTATTTTGTGTCCTTGGCTGCCCCCTATCTCCTTTGTACCCCGCAACTGACCCTTAGGAGAGATGGGGGTTGGTGGGTGATGGTAAAATAGACTTTTTCGTGGGTTTCCCCTTCAGACAAATGACTGCCAAGCGCTGTTAACGATTGCCAGCGAGGAAAGCAAGGGGGTTTTCAGGGCGGGGGTAAAAGGATGGGGGTGTAAAAGCTAAAAGAGGGATAACTTCATTACCCCCGTCTTGTAGGTGGTCTGTATACCGTTGACCACCGACTGCTTTGCTACGACATTCAACCTAATTAATCAATCAAACAAGGAAGTCAAAGAGGTGTCAAGTGCACATAATAAAAAACAAAATGGCAGCTAAAGGGGTAGAAAAAAGTAGCCATTAACAACTCGACATGATATGACTCAAACCCGGACTCATTTGGCCCTTGTTTATTAAGGTGGATAGAAACCCATCAACAGCTGGGGTTTTCATCTCACTTCTGGAGACCCTATACCAATAAGTCGAAATTGGTTTTCACCCATAAAATTGGTTTTGCAAATCCTGGGGTTCGTGTAATTAGGTAAATAACCCCTTTGAGGTTTTGAGAGGACTGTTTTTCGGGGAGAAGAGTCAAAGGGAGTTTAAAACTAACTTTGAATTGTGGGTAAGTGTGTTTAGACCACCCACCACCAGCTAATAAGCGTGTAAGTTGTTTCCCATAATGCTTTTCGGTTGAAATTTTTAAAGCTTTCAGTTGAATGTGGATATGTGCTCTTTAAAGCGCCGTTGATAAATCATTCCCATAAACCCTTTCAACAGAATTTATATTTATTTTGGTATTTTTACTTAAATAAAAAATTCAAATAAAAAAATTTTATTTTTATTTTTGTTACTTTTTCTCAAAATAACGTCATCTGGAGCTAAAAAGTTGTATTTTTTCATTTCTAAGTTATTTTTTTTCACTTTTTTTACTTGTTGGAATTTCAGTCAAAGCTCATGAAAAATTCTTTACCCCAACTCCGAGGAAGGGGTACGTAAAAAAGGGTGTGCAGGGAAGTGTGTGTGTGAATGGAGATAGAGAGATACATTAGACTTAATACTGCTCGTGTTATGCAAGGGATGGGAGTGTTATGAATAGGCGCACGTGCTGTTGCAATGTATTCTGGGTAAGAGGGAGTATAAAAAGAGTATAAGGGGGAGTTTTAGTTTCAAAGCCTTAAGGGATACGTAGGGCCAGCTGTTAGGTGCAGGATAGGGTTGATATTTTTGATGGATTGTGTAGGAATTTGCCAATTGGTGCACTTATTTTTTAGAAAAATTAAAAATATTCAAACAAAACAAAAATAAATAAATTTGTGATTTTTTTCTATCAATGGTAGGTAAAGTTGTAATAAAATGGAGAAATATAGTGAAAAATGTGAGGTATTGTTCGGACATCCAACTTTTCCAGTTCCTGTGTAATTAGAGCACGTTCCAACCAAGCCGATCTCCCTTTCCTGTATAGGTCTACAAAGTTCTCCTATCAACAAAAGTTGATAAAAAAATTGGAAATACTTTTTCAGACTTTTAAATATCTTTTTTAATATTTACTATCAAATTACCAAATACCCAAAAGCACAAAACACATTGAGTAAATCAGTAAATAACAAAAATTAGTGTTATAACCTATAGGTTTTAAAACTAATTTTTGTTATTTTGTTGCCTTTTTTGATATTATTTCAACTTTTAGAAGTACCCAAATTTGGGTAATTTGGTTTTGGGTGATGGGTTATTGAGTATTTGGTAGTGAAAGACAGTTTTAAGAAAAATGTAGTACTACAGTTTTCTTAAAAATATGTTTCAGTACCAAATACTCAATGCCCATTACCCAAAACCAAGTTACCCAAACGTGGGTATCTCTAAAAGTTGAATTAATATTAAAAAAGTCAACAAAATTGTGACTATTTCCCATTCAAGTAAAAATTATTTACTCATTCATTGTGAATTTTTCAATGAAAAATTCCCATTCATGGCTGAACATGTCTGAACAAATTTTCGTATAAAAATAAATGACGTCATATACGGTGCCTTCCCTTCCATTCATTTCATTCCATCACGAGCCATCGTTGCTCTAGCAACAAGCAGCTGTGGACCGTGGTGGCTGGTGAATGAGGAGCCACCAGATGTTGGTTTCATGAATCCCCCTCTTCCCTCATTCACGTGCCGTTTGTACTACCACTACATACAGAGACATACAGAGTGCTAACTGTAAATCGTTGCTATTCAAAAACCCACATTGAAAAATTCCAAAAAAAAAATTCAAAAAACTGAAGAAAAAAAAAATCAAAAACTCCAGAAATAAAATAAAAATCACTTATCACATTTCATATTACAATTACAAATGTCAAGTATTTCTAATCTCGAACCAGCTAATCTGTCACAAGGATGGTCATGCTTCTCTTATCAAGTGCAAGTGACGTTGAATCAAGGGTGCGGACGGGAAAACACCCTTTACATACCTTCAATTCAAAAATACATTACACAATTTACCCTTCAACCCACCATTTAACCATCTTCATACCCATATAACCCCATGGATATTCAACTCAACAAAACCAACATGGGGGGGATTTCTATAATAAATACCCAAATATATAAAAATGCACTTTTTTTTCACTTTTACAACTCACCTGAATTGAACCCTGAGTTGGACGAACAAGTATCACAGTGAGTGTGGCCGCTCCTCGACACGAGGTGCGAGTAACAACACGTTATACTCCTCTCACACATTGTCCTGTCATTGCCCTGATCTTTGGTCATCCTCCGTAGCACACACATACAACACACACCCTTGCTCACACTTGTGCCATGCTGCGAACCGCGCAGCTGGTCAGCAGCAGCTTCCTTTGCCCGTGCCTGCCAAGCATGGAATGGGGAGCCCAAGGGACGGTTCGTACCCACCAATCAACATTCTCCCCATCTCTCTAATAAACTCGTCCGCCGCATGCAGCGCCATCTTGTAGTAATCAAACCAACTGATAATCATGTGAGAATCAATGGTTTTTTTAATTTAGAAATGATTTTTTTTATGTTAATTTTTATTTTTATTTTTTTTTTTTTGTTTAAAAAATTTAAAAATATATTTTTATAAAAATGTGTGATCATCTACTTGGGCCTTTTCTCGGCAGTCGGTAGCTCGCAGGCGTTCATAAATTTCTTATCCACATTCCTTAATAAGTGCTTGCCCCTTGGCACAAAGTAGAGCGAGTTGTCAGTAAACATGCTTCTCTTTCTCACTGCTCCGAGAAAAGTTTAAGTTGTGGCTCAAAACTATGTTAAATTGCACATTATTATTGGTTTCGGAACGTTAAAAATGCCAAAACTTGCCTCTGGTGCCATCAAAACCCCCTGAAAAACCCTCAAAAAAGTGCATCAATTAGCCAAAAAATTAACTACCGGTAAATCCAGCAGAAAAACCCCTTAATTCATGCCCCTCCATGCCCCCCCTTTGGGGGAAAAATCTAAATTAAAGGAAACAGCTTAAAAAATTCAAAATTCCATTCAAGAGCGAGGGGGTAGTGTAAAACGGGAAAAATGGCGGAAAGAAAGTTCATAAGACATAATCCTCCTCCCTCCTCAACCCACTCATCCTCTTCGTAACCCCCTTCCATCCTGCTTAAGGTCGCATCTGGGTTTGAGGATAAATTACACCATTTTCCCGCCTGACCCCTAAGCGCGTGCGTGGCGCGTGTGAGACCATCTGGTGTCGTAAGCAGCAGGCGGGCACGTGCGAACAACTCCCCCACATTGGTCCCTCCGTCTCCTCCAAGGGTCCAAGGACGTCCCCTGCGACTTGACAAACTTTATAACAGATTTCTTCCCCTCAAACACCCCCACACGTCGTCTCCTGAGGAAGGAGAAAATTTTAAGAATTTGAGCTGAATCAAAAATGAGTTAAATTTTGAAAAACATTTTTGGTAAAATGACAAAATGATATTCTTAATGTAAACAATGGATGAAATATCACACTTTGTCGTACTCATGTTCATTGGTAGTGATTTAATAATGAGTATTTGCTATTGAGAATTGCAATATATTTGTCTGGATAAAATACTCATTTCTACGGAAGCCTTTTAAAGACATTTTTTATATTTTTTTATATTTTCTTTTATAAATAATATTAATTTTCTAATTTATACTTAAGTACAAAAAAATTGTTTTACATATCATTTTTAAATATTGATGTTCTCATAAAGCTTCCGTAGATTTAATTTGAAATTAAAATTAATTTCTTTGTTTATTTTTCAATTTTTCAATTTTCTGTCATCTTTCTTATGTTTTCTCTCTTAAACATGTTTATTTTTATATATATAGTGATACAGGGTACATTATTTGTAAAGATGTAAACATCTAAACAAGGTATCATTTTGTGTATAACAATAAACATTTGCCATAGGGTTTTAGGGAGAAGGTCAATTGTTGGACAATTGAGAAAAGATGGCATCTGTAAACAAAGAAGTTATGGCAGGTCTAGAGATTAAAGTCAAGATAAAATGGTGTTAATTTGTTTATTAGCTTCTTTAGCTATTGTTGCACATATTGCCACAATAATAATAAACTTGTGCAAGGAAAAGTGCAAAATGGCTCAATTTTCTTTTCAAAGTAGATCAAATAAATTTTGCTTTATTTTAAAGTGCATTTAATTAAAATTCAAAATAATAAGTAATAAATACTGTTTCTTCATTGTAGCAAATCACAACCATTTTATTCCAAATTTTTAAAAAATTTTCACTTTTTTCCAAATTTTTCCAAATTTTTCACTTGTTTCTAAATATTTTCAAATTTTTCACTTTTTCCCAAACATTTCAATTTTCTTCAAAATTTTTCAAATTTTTTTTCCAAATTATTCATATATGATAACTTTTGCAATCACTTGCCTAATTTAACCCAAATGATCATTACATATATGCAACGGTGCTCGCAGCTTAAACACAGATTAAAACAAACCATTATTACAAAACAACTTAACCCTATTACACACTTATAAGAGAATTATAAGAGAACCCTATATACGAATTAATGTGAAAAAAAACTCACCACTTCCTTGTAGGAAGTTGGCCATAGAGATATCTAAACCCAACAAACGCCCACTTGAACTTGCTGGTTGAAGATACTTAGGTAAAGAGTGAATCCAAATCCAAACCTTGTCTAGGTTACCCTGGGTACCCAGGGTATAACTTATTACCCTTAAATAATTGTATTGTGGGTTCATTTAAGTGCAAGTTCAGCTTTGTATAAAGTGCATTTATCATTATTTATTAAGATTGCTCAGTAAATCTCATTGGGAGTTTGCAACACTAATTTAACTCGGCTATTTTGGTTTTATTTCTATTTTCTATTGTGAAATTCAACTGGAATTTGTTTTTCCTCAGAAGTTGTGTCAGAAATAGTTGAGAAAAAAAAAATTTCAATTTCAATTTTTAGTTACTTTACATCAATTGAAATAAAACCAAAATGGCTGACTTTGTTTATTTTGCTAACTGCATCCTTACACTGCATTTCATTTCAATTGATACTCAAAAACAATCAAAGATCAATAATAAAAAATAAAAAAAACCACTGCCCACCTCCATATTGTTTTTTTCTTAGTATTATCAAGAACCATATTGGTTTTAATTCCAATAATAAAGTGCAATTTCATTTTCCAGAGTAATTGTGTCAGAACAAGTTCAGAAATATTAATAAATTTTAATAAAAACTAACATGGCTGACTTAAATCAGCCATATTGGTTTTATTTCTAATGAAAAAAATCAATTGCAATTTCATTTTCCACAGTAATTGTATCAGAACTAGTTTAGAAAATAGTTTCTATTCAACTTCACATCTATTAAAATAAAACCAAGATGGCTGACTTAATTCAACCATATTGCTTTTATTATCTAAATTCCATCCTTCCTTCTAATCAATAAAATGCAAATATAATCCAAATTCACTTTTCACTTCTCAATCCAAAAATAAAAAATAAAAACCACTGCCCACCTCCATATTGTTTTTTTTCCAGTACATAAGAGGCAATAGGGAGAGAGAGAGAGAGAGAGGGAGAGAAAATGTTGGCAAAAATTTTTCCCATTCTTTCCATTCGTCTCCACTAATTCCAAGTCATAAATCAAAGCCAACTTTTTCTCTGTTCGAACCGACACATTCCACTTGAGCCTCGATCTGATAAGTGATCGCACATGCGCAGCGCACATCCAATCGACTCTTGTTAGTATAAGAGCGAGAGAGAGAGAAAAGAGCCACCATCACATTTCACGTGTGCTTGTCACTCAATGACAGTCATTGGCGGTTGGGAGTCTGTAATTGCTCAACTTGGCTGCTGTTTGTCTTGTTACCAACATCACAGGGCGTCTTCCACTCGACCAGTCGTCACGCTTTATCATTAAGCACCAAATTAAAGGGAACCTCATCGATGTCTTCTTTGCCCGTTTCTTCTTTTTACCCATTTAATCGCCGTCTCCGGTGGTCGGCATTTCTACCACACAACCGCTACATAAATACAAACTCTTTTCTTTCCCAGGGTCCCTTTTTTTGGGGGTTGAGTGAGACATCAAACGACTAACTACAAAGTTGGCATTTTTTCCATCTGGGTTCCAAGTTCATTACACAGGTTAGTTGCGTTTTTGCAATTCCATGCACGAAACAGACATGTGCAAGGTTTTCCTCTGGTTTTAATAAGAGAAAGAGAAAAGGGGATGTGTGCAAAACTAAGGGGATGTCGAATATAATTAGATTTATAAATTATAATATTTTATCATTTTTTTGTAAATTTTTTGAAATTTTTAATTTTTTCTTTGTTTTTATTTTTATTAAATACAAATCAAGTGATAAATAAATAAAGATTATTCTCATTTTATATAATTATTTATTTATTTATTTATTCATTTATTTAAAAATTTAAAATTTTGAAAAAAAAAATTATTTTCCAGTTCACTTTTCATTAACTCGCACAGAATGAAGCCATCATCATCAAACAACACCATTTCCCCCCTTTAAAAGTCATGTGTTCAACTCATGTTGAAAAGAATGACATAAAAGTTGACAAGTTGGTGTCAACAATTTCACACTGCAACTTAATCTGGTTACATAAGAAAATGGAGCCCGAAACACCAATTCTTATTCGTCTAACAGGCAATTAACAGACACGACAAAATGGACAGTCAAAAGAAACATTTTATTATATTTCTTTTTCTTCTTTTCTTTTTCTTCAATTACACACTAAACTTTTTATGTGTGTGAAACTCTCACCTGCTGGCCAAATACCAGAAATGATCAAAAGCATGACGAACAAGACTCCCCACACTGTTATTACATAGCCACAAGGCCGTGATAACCCTTTAAAAACTCGTACCGATTTTTGCACACTACAATAGGTCCAACTTGTTTGCACCAACCAAACCAAACACAAACCGACCCGGTCTGCCAAGGTGGGCTCCAATATGAGTGCCAGAGGGAAGCGAATGATCAATTAGTCACGTGAAAACTGATCAGCCATATGCTGCAAACGACCTACAGTCTGATGGCTGCTCCAAAAAAATAAATAAAAATTTAATTGTGGATTTTTAGGTTGCATTCAAATTTCATGTCTGTTTTAATGCAATTGTTTAAAACGCAATGTTTTTTGCTTTTAATAATCATTTCAAATTTAGAATTGCTTTTTTTTAGTATTTTATTGTTGTTTTTATTGAATTGAAGCAAAAATGAAATTTTTAAAATATTTTTTAATTTCAATTTTGATAATTATTAATAAAAATATGCATATTGTGCATATAATTTGCAATTTAGAAAGCACTTTTTGCATTTTGTTGCTTTATTTAATCCGAGCAGAAAAATTCAAATTTTTCTTCTATTTATATTTTAATTTAGAAAATTATTAATAAAATATGCATGAATGCAAATTTAATTATATTTATTCATGTTTCAACGCCAAAAAACATTCAAACTTATACCATAACCCATAAAAATGGCGGAGTTTTCATCACTATCAACTCACTCAAGAAATCAGAAAGAAAAAAACAAATAAACAAACAAAATTATGCAAATTCAACAAAATCCAATTAATTTATACATCAATTAAATCCGACACGTGATAATAAATTTTTATTTAAAAAAATATGGCGAGAAGGAGGAGGATATCCTGCTATGTGAAGCACGGGTATGCAACATATTACCAATACATTCCACTTGTTCTATATATAATAAAAAATGAAAGACTAATGAGTTTTGGGTTGAACTGAGTCGTGTCTAGCCAAAGGAAACAAAGTCGGATTCCACTTTTCTCTTCTCTCCCATAATACAGAAGTGGCATCCTGATTGAATCCTTCGCAACTGACATTTAGTGCGAGGCGCCCCGCTGCTCGTGTATCGCATTCTATCAGCCTGCAGGTCCGAGTGAAAACACGGAACTAGTACACTGCTTCCAGCACTAGGCGGTGCCCACTTTGCAAGCCCAGACAGCCCAGCGGGGCGAACCCCCGAAAAAAAGGTCCAAAAAATATACATGAAAAAAAGTTACCGACAAAACGAGAATTCCAATACGAGATTGTGGGATGGATATTATTTGCAGACATTTTGTTTTGCAAAAATTCATTTTGTGGGTTTTTAAGTTGATTTTTCGAAAAGATGGTTTTTTATTTCATTTTTTTAATTTTTTGCAAAAATTATTTTTGCATATAAAACAAAATGGTTGCTAAATTTTTATAAATATTCATTTAATCGGTTTTCTATTCGAATTTTTCGAAAAAATGCTTTTAATTTTAGTTTTTTTTTTGCAAATCAAAATTTTTGATAAAATAATATTTGCATAAAACAAAATGGCTTCCAAATTATTTACAACCGCAATCATTCAAATTGCATTAACATCACTATTTAAAATCCTTAAAAAAAATACAAAATTCCACTGCAACAATTCTTGCAACAACATTTCCCAACACTGTTGCATCAATTACCACATTTAAAACTAAATCAAACCTAATCTCCAACAAACCCAATCAATCACAGCATTGCTTCATCTCAAATTCCCAATTCCCAACCAACAACAAACATTCCACACACAGTCAAACTCATTTACCACTCGAAATAAACTCACAATTACCCCCTACATCCTTAACAAAAATCCAACATGGCCGCCGAAGGCAACAAACAGCACGCTCGAGTTTAGAAACAAAAAAGAAGCAAAAGAATGAAACCACCCTGCGCGTATAAAAAGCAGAGAAAAACAATAAGTCAGTACAACTTTTGCAATGACCACCAACAACAAATTGCACTCTTGTAAACAGTTTGACACAATAATATAAAAGCCACACGTGCAGGTATTTGATTCGTCAACACAACACAACAACCGACCAACAAAACATTGCAACAATAATCAAAAAGCTTGCAAAGCTCGAGGGAAGAGAGGGGGAAGGGGTGCTGGAATAAGAGGGGTGATAAAGGAGGGAGAGATGAAGTGGGTGTCCGCCGGGGGCCGCGTGGCAGGTCTTGATCCCGGGCCCCGCGTGCCTGCAGCGTCTGTCGGGGCGGCGGGAGGGGCGTGGTTGCATTCCAACAAGCACGTGCACGCATGCAGCCGACCAAGACCTTGACGAAGCCGGTCTATCATCAGGGGGCTCCCGCCGGCTGCCAGCCACCACGCCGGGTCAGAGGTGAGAGCGACCGGGACTGCTGCACAGTAAAGGGCCAAAGGGCGGATCAATTCACTAGCAGGAATAATGAGCTCACTTTTGTGAATAATTGCACCTTAAATGGAAGGAAAAAAAAACAGGAGCTGATGAATTTTTAATAACTTTTATTTATTTTCTAATATTAAAAAGATGAAAAATGAAAAAGGTAATTATGCATTATATTTTATCAAAATTATTATTTTCGTTTCAATTTTTTTTAGGGTCATTGTAGACATAAAATGAAATGTTTTTCAAACAGGATCATGATCCAATGCTGCATACAAATTTTTCGCAGACTTCTATATACGTAAATAAATGAGCTGAAAAGAATAAAAAGTGCAAGTCTGTTGACATTTCTTTCATGTTAACCTATGGAGATTAGGCTTAATTTTTTTTCTTTTTCTCTCCCAAACTGAACTATTTATGACAGAGCTTTAAAATTACATATGCAATATTAAATTAGGATCCTGTTCCTGAAAAAAAATTTAATTCATTATTTCCTCTTTTTCTCGTAAAAAAAAAAAAGACTGTTAGGGGGATCATCAAACCTATCTAAACAAACCCAATATGGCTCTCTTTGATCCTCAATGGGCATGGCCAATGCTAACTAAGACCAAAGCCCACAGACTGTGCCAGGGCTAAGTAGCCATAGGGGCATCACTCGTCACCAACTAAACAATTCTCTAATCTTATTACCCACCCATACACACCTCTTTGGACAAGAAAAAGAGGGGTGTAATAAAATTCACACACTTTTTCTCTTAAAAGATCTCCAACTCTGATTTCTTCCACAAGGATGCCACTTTCCACCACCTATTGATAAGCACCCCAGATAAAGAAAAAACAGAAAAACAAAAACCATTTCAAACCACCCTTAATTAACACATTAAAAACCAAATGCAACTCGAAAAAAATTTAAAAACTCCATTTTTATTTTTATTTTTATTTTAAAAAAAATGTTTAAAAATTGTTTAAAAAAATTAAAAATAGTGGTTTGTTGTTGTGGTAATATTATATTTTCTGTGATTAATTTACCTTTGCAAGTGAAGTCACAAGAGGTGGGGGTATAGGTGGTTACCTTAGGAATGTGCTTCCCACCCACAGTGGCAGAAACGAGATGGGGGGAGGGAGGAGATGAGTGAGAGAGAGAGAAAAGTTTCCCCAACACCCCTCCCTTGCCACATTGTCAGGATATTGCAAGAGAAAGGTGTGTGGCGGGGGTAGGGTTCGTTAAGTGGACGTGGGTCACTTCTAACACCACCCATGAACACTTAAAAGAAACAGTGCAATTCATTTTGTTGCATTCGTTTGTTACAAATCAACCACCCAATTTTTTTCATTGTTTTATGCATTTATTTTCTTATTTCATCTCTCAATTCTGCCATTTTTTTTTTAATATAAAAAAAAAATGGCGGATGGATGACAAGTAGCCGTCAAGAAAAGATGCCTCTGAAGGTGCAGTGAGGGCGTTTCATGAGTGGGGGCGGTGGTGGTGGTGAAGCGTTTGGAATTTTTTTTTGCCACACACCGTTTCCAGCTACCTGAGTCGAGAAATTCTGTAACGAGCTTGAGGGCACCGGGGGTAAAGGTAATGATAGGCCTGATGTAGGTTTTGGTGGCAGATGCCGGTCGGCGTTTTGAAAAAACTTTACTCAATAACTATTTGCCCTCCCCTTTCATATCAACGCAGATAACCTGGCTAAAAATGGGATAATCGTCAAATAATTTCCGAGTAACTCGGAGCGCCATTTTGAAAATTTAAAAAAAAAATTAAATTTTTTTAAAAATATTTTAAAGTTATTTTAAATTTATTATTTGTTGTGTTGATTAAATAGATTTTCGAAGGTGATTCATGTCTAAGTTAAAGGTTCAAGGTTTATGTGGGTTATAGGACTTATATAGGAGTGAAAAATGTGTGATGGGTCCTCCTCCCAAAGTGGCGACATTTTGTAAGCAAAAGAATGAGGTGCGTGGGCGTTAAAAGTGGCGCCTTAACTCGTCAAACGCCGTCTGTTGAGATAGCAACCGACACGGAGGCCAAAGATCCGGAATTCAAATGGCGTCATACAGACGTCGCCCAAATCAGGTGCCAATTGGTTCATGGTTCCCACGTCAAGATTGATTTTTCAAAAAAATAACTTCATCACATATCAAATATTAACCAAATAAAATATTTTTTCAAATCATTTTATTTAAAAAAAAATTTGTCCCACAATCTCAAAATAATTAACCTAATTCCTTCCGCATCATATTCTACCATCACGATAACACCAAAAGCGTTTCATAACAACCGCACACCGTTAACGATACCCAATTAATCATCGACTCCTCTCCAATTACCCATCGCCCCCTCGAAAACGAACAAAAAGTACACACATTTGGGAGGGGATGAGGAAACGAACCCAAGAAATTGGGCAGAGCGGCAACTGTGAGACGTTATACAAGGGGGGAAGTCCGACACATTTCCGGTGTCTCGAATATCGTCCAACTTGGACGACACATGGTCACCAACACCACCCTCGCGACGGCGCGTGCCTGCCACCCTTTCTACAGGCCCTTTCACCTCCTGAGCATGTGCACTTCCGGTTCTATAATCACTGTAACTCATTCCATGACAAGTTCCGGTGCAGAGTCTAATCACATCAGAGGCGTGAAAAGAGTAGGGGGAGGGGGAAATGGGGTATTGAGGAGGGGGTGAGGGAAAAACATGGTTTATAATGTATTAAAAGTTTATAATTTAAGGCATAATTAAAATTGAGTTAATGCTCTTTAACCTTAGTGTAATTACTTTGTTTACATTTTTTCAATTTTGTAAATAATGGGTTAATTTATAGTGTAAACAAAATGTTATGTGCATTTACATAGTTACAGTACCTTGAGTTGAGTGCAGTGTCACGCTGAAGGTTATTAGAGTTCTCAGTTGAGAAAGAGTGAAAAAGTACACGTGATGCAACTTTGTGATCTCATTTCAATCAGTTTTTGCATTTCTAAACGCATTATCACCGAAAGTTCAACCTGAAGGTAGTGTATCCTGAATTCTTTGCACATTTCACCACGTTAAGCAATAATGGGCCCATAAAGGATATGTAACCGGAAGTTACAATTTCTTTTTAATTTAATTTTCATCTGATTTTTTTGTGATTTATTTTTAAGTAAATATTTAAATAATATATTATATTGAATTAATTTATAATTTTTGCTTTTTATTCGATTAATTTATTTAAATATTTATTTTAATCAATTTATTTAAATATTTATTTTAATCAATTTATTTAAATATTTATTTTAATCAATTTATTTAAAAAAAATTAATTTTATAATAAATAATACTTTTTAAAAAATAATTTATTTCAAATCCAATTAAATTCCATTACCAAAAACCGAGACAACAGTTAAAATACCAATCTAAAAATAACCTTGATCCAAACACACTGTACTTCAAACACCTTCCACTTGCCATCAACAGATGTCGCCATTCGCCCGCAAAAGCAGCCATTAAAAAACCGCACGCTTGTAAACAAATTAAACACCATCTAAAACATTCACAGCTTCTTGCACATTCAAATTACACCATACAAAGAAAAGAAAAATACAAAAAACTCAAAAAAAACCCTCAAACCAACAACAACACCCCAAAAAAATCAAACAACTACAAACAACACGCAACAAGTTGAAACGTGGCTCGGCGTGGTTCGGTAACAAATGACGTCACATCGTGTGCTGTCAATGTGCTGACAAGCGTAATCAAAATGATTCAGACTGTATATAAATGAAAGTGCATGCACATGCATCTCAGACCCGTGAGATGGCGCCTACTATTCCTGCCCTTGGAACTTGGCCACTTAAATCAAACGGGACTTTAACCCCGGGTCACAAACTGCATGATGGGAGCCTTTTTTGAGCCCGCCGCAGTATCAGCAATCTTGTATGGATGGATTCGAGTTGGAAGAAAGAAAATGTGTGGGCGAGTGAGGGAGTTGCTGCCAATGTTGTAGACAGCGTAGAAAAGTTTCAAACGCAACACTCTCATGGGATGTTTAAAAGCAACAAGCAACAAAAACCTTTAAAAGCAACCTTTAAATCAATCTGACAAATTACTTCAAAAACTTGTTGTTTTTCGTACTTGGGTGGCACACAACAAAACATAAGCAGAAAATTAATGTTCAAAAATAAAAATAAATGCTTTTCTTTTTCTTTCCTTATTTAGTTTCGCATAATTCTTATTAATTACGAATTTGAAATTTTAATTATTTCCCCAGTCTAATTATGTATGATTAACATCATGTTATTTTACATGATATCATGAGCTAATTAAGTAAAAGTGATGTCACTACGTTTCATTTATCACTTTTATATCCTTTTCACAAATACCACTTACATTTAACTAAGAAATTTCACAATACAACTTGTTCAAAACTGATAATTTATCATATCAAAGCATGTGTAAAGCCCTAACTAGACTAAAGATAGTGTTTACGGTAGTGATATAATATAGTTATGCACTTGTCATAGATAAATAATCTATTATCAATGTCTGGCGACAAAGAGTTTAGCTCGTAATGTATAGTGATGTATTGATATCACGTGAATTTATTGTATAATCACGTTTTCAATTGTTCTATACATTTTGTCACTTGGTGACACTGTTTGTTTATGATATCATTTCTATATTTGTTTGATATGAGATTGTTCGAATTCCCTTATATAATATGACACTTAATGTCCGAGGTTAATTATTCAGTTTCAGGTGAATTTCATAGCCCCAGGTGAATTTTACAATAAAAAAAAAAAATTAGTGTATTAATATTCATTAAAACAGCAAACCAGGCCAACTGACTGTCATCAAACAAAATTATCAACAATTGACTGCCTTAAGACAATTGTTTTGCAACAATCGACAATTTAAATTCGCAAGTATCAAATCACAACAACTATTATGGCATAATTGTGCAACAAGTGATCAGTTAAATCCATGCTTTTTTGGCACAAATTGTGCAACTAAATTGTTCTAACAAGAGCATTGTTTCACAACACAAAAACCTCATTTTATCCAGCATTTTGCAATGCAACTAATCTACATTTGCCAACAATGTTACTGAAACAAACTCAATTATTTGACCAACAAATAATTTTTTTTAAATGCATACAGGAAGTGAGTATAGTGGATATATCTTATCTCGATTCAAGTGGGCAGAAGAAGAGTGAGGAGGGAGGAGATAAAAGAAGAGATGAAGAAGTATATAAAAATCTCATTCAACGTCACGCTTCTCGCACGTGGCTGAATTTAGTGAATTACTCGTTTGCTTCAATGCATGGCTTGTGGACCATGTTTGTGGTCTCACTCATCCACCTACTTGCCACCAGAGAGAGAGAATCGAGTTTAGAGTAAAAATATATAACTCAACACTAAGTTTTTCATAAGAAAAAAATTTCTTTAACGCATGAGAAAATGCATACAAATCCCCATACATTTGAATACAATAGTGCGCTAATTTCTGTAAAATTGTTTATTTTATGTTGTTTTACAAAATAAATACTTTTTAAAATAATTATTATGTGTATAAATATTCAAAATTTCAGAGTTTTTAAAATAAACTTACCATTTTAAATGCTATATATACAATTAATCCACACATTTGCACTGGTTTTATCCACAACCTTTTCGTCCTTTTGATGAAGAAGTCATTGCACATATCCAATAACACAATTAAAGTCCTAAACACAGTTGAATGAAAGAAAATCCAAATAGGGTATGAATATATATAGAGTATATGTGCACACAGTTGTAACTTGTTTTTCTTTCTGACACTTTTTAAGGTCGTTTGTAAGACTCAAATCTCTTATAGCATGACTGGTCACTCGCATCTTGTATCCTAGCAACCACAAACTCATCACCATTGCTTACACAGGGTCAAACTAATTTTTTTTATTTTATTTAAGTTTAATTGTTTTCAACTAAAATAAATAAATATTTTATTTCATTTAAATTTGTATTTTTTTGACATAAAACATGTTTAAAAGCCCCTCATTTATATGCACAAGAAATGGAGCCTGCAGCAAACACTCATATCCAATTAATTAACACCTCCTATTTTTAAAACCACCTGGTGTTAAATTTTTATAAACTATACAAATTCTTGAGCCTCCTCCAAATAAACCAAAAGTTTCCAAACCCCATTTTTCTTCTCAACAGGAAAACATTTTCGAATGTTTTTAAAAAAACCCTTTCATCAGTTGAAAAGTTCATTGAAATTTGCAACTGATGTCACAATTACCACAGAAAAAAAGTGCAGAAAACCGCCATTTTCGATATAAAATAATCTCAATAACTGTTTTCTATGTATAAAATTCAAATGATCAATCAAATTTGACCCAGCCATTTTGTTTTTTTCTTCAATACCCTTTGAAATATTAAAATTAAAAATAAAAAAATTAAGCAGGTGCGTAGTTAGACATCATCTGCTCAATTCCTAATAGTCTGGGTCAAATATTATGCAAATGAAACCATAATTGTTAATAATAAATAACCAAACATAAAAATTATCATTTTTTTCACTTCTTTTCAACGTTTAAACCAATTTCACACAATTACGCACTAAAAAACGAGTTAAAACATCCAACACCTGCATAATTCCATTAAGTAAACAAACATAAAATAATGAAAAAATCAAAATAAATCCAATTAAAACAATTAACCTTAGAAAAGTTATTAAAATTGAAAATTTAACCTTCAAACTCCATTAAATTTCATCAAATTAATTTTAATTGATGCAATAGAAATAAAAAGCAAAATATTTCGTAAAAAAATTGGTAAACCAAAACAAACACACCTTTCAACTTAAAAAACCACCTCTTCACCCTTGTCCCCTTTTAAAAAGTAAAAATGATGTCAGGTGTACAGTCGCGGACAAAAATATCCACCCATAACCGCCAACGTAGGGCAATGACTGACACTTAGATAGACTTGGCATCAACCACGTGTAATTCATTCCCTTTAATACTTTAAAAACCCAAAAACCCCTATGTGAAAAAAAAATCAAATAAAAAACCCACATTTTTAATCGCACCATTTTATTTTTAGTTTTTATATACAATTCCTTTTACAGAAAAGGGAAAAAGAAATTAAATAAATAATTACAACCCTATAACCGAACATGGAGCACGTGCATAAACTTCGCATGCGACTGGCGCATGCTCAGTTGACCAAGTGTAACGACACTCAAATCTGGCCCCGAATGGTAAGAAATTGCTCAAAGCAATTAAAGACACGCGTCACAGGGGCATTTAATAGACGTTCCGTATCCTGTATACTTTTTCACATTTTTTTTTACATAAAAATTATGAAAAAAAAATTTCTTAAAGTCGGCCATTTTTTTTTCATAAGATTTGTTTGATTTTTAATTTCGTGTTAAGGTCTGTTTTTATATGATTAAAAACGATGACATCAAACACACCCTCGATCGTCTAAAAGGAGAAATGGCGACGACAAATGGTAATGTTGATGTTTCAAAGTGACTCATCGACCAACCCTTTAAACACCAAACACAGTAAGAAATACGGAAACACCTTTGTCTAACCACTTTTTCTTTTCATTCAACAAATTAAACAGAAAAAAAAAATGATCAAAACAAATTTGTCTTTAATTAATTAATTAATTAATTTTAAATTAATTAATTAACTAATCAATATTTATATTTAATTTACCTTTTGCTCGATGAAAAATATACCAGAAACATTGGAGGACATGTGGATGTTGACACTAAAAATAAAATAAAAAAATTTAAAAATTTAAAATCTTTAAAAAAAAAAAATAAAAAAATTAAAGATAATGTAACATTGGGAGCGCTGCAGTAATTTCTTCAGATATTCGCATATATAATTCATATATCCACTAGATTAAGCAATATTTATTTATTACGCACACAAAACGCATAAATTATTATGTTAATAAATAAGAAGATCAATGTGATGGCTTTTTTCATGTTAATCCATCAAGTTTATGCATATTTTCAGACAAGTTTTATTCAGGGAAAATATACAATACGATTAAGTTAGGAAATTATTTAAAAGTATATTTTCTGCTCAAATAATAGTTATTACAAGTCACTACCCTACCTTTAAAATATTTTCCCCAACAGTGGTCTCAATTGGCTTCGCTGCAATGCTTAGATGTTAAAAGGGCAAAATTAGTCACCTGACACTTTAGCATAGAGACGCCCATTAGGGACAGTTACCTGCATTTTTTTGTGCCCAGTTGAGTTAAAACAGGTAAATTACTTAAATAAATAAGCCATAAAACTTACTTGACGTGAACGGATCCCATCCAAGCCATTGAAGATGGATTTTTTTACAATTTAATATTAATTTAAACCACTTTTTCTAGAAAAAATATGAAAAAAATTAAATAAAAATATAAAAAAATGATTTTTTTAATAATATTTTTCTTACCTTAATGTTTGTAGTAGTTAACTCAAGCTAAATCCATCCATTAATCAAGACGCGAGTGTCCTGTACCAGTCCATCCATGCAATGACACCTTTGCAACCTTTGGTGTATAGGGAAATGGCTCCTTTTAAAAGACAAAAAATATTTTTTTTTTTCGAAAATTTTTTGGAAATTTTTTAAAAAAAAAAAATAAAAAACAAAATGTTTCATTAAGTCTCGTATATGATTATAGGTCAATGCGCTCCAACAATTTGACAATAGAGTTGAATCAGTTGATTTAAATAAGCAATTTTAAATTATACAATTTTGGAAAATTATTTCTTAATTTTTATTAAATATTTATTTGTGTTTTATTTATTTTATTGTTAGTTATTATAATAATTTGAAAATCTTTTTGAAGATTTTTTCGGTGTTTTATTTTACATTAGAAAAAAATTGACCCTTTTAAATAACAGTTAAAGGTCAAACTGACCACTAAACCGCATGACTCAATCGCCCATTGACCTGTAAAAGGGGAAATGAGATTCGGATAAGTGAAATTAAAGGGTACAAATTCCAAGTTAGAAAATTACTAAGAAAAACTGTGAAAAACAAAAGTAAACTAAGAGCCAATGAACTGTTAATGTACTTAAATTCACGTCACAGCGTTTGTAAATTCACATTTAATAGGAATTTTAATTTAAAAAACGAAAAAAAAATGGATTTTTGGCAGCTGATTTTCTAAAATTATTAGTAATCTCAATAAATCATCAAATTAATTGATTAATAAATAATTGTGCCATTTAGTGGACCAATTAATTGCTGGTTTTAATTGGTTTAAATGCTCAATCAATTGCTTTTAATTGTGTATTTATGCATCTAATTGTTGAGTTTTTAGTTTTAATTGTTAATTTGGGTTTAATTGTTCAGTTAATTATTTTTTATTGTGCATTTAATTGTTGATTTTATGTTTTTAATTGTTAAATTTTAATTTTAATTTTGATTTTTGGTTTTAATTGTTGAATTATGATCCTAATTGTTGATTTTTAGTTTTAATTGTTGGCATTTGGTTTTAACTGTTTAATTTCTACTTTAATCAATGATAAATGCATCACAAAATCGACTTTTAATCGATAATTACTCATAAAAAATTAAAAAAATAAAACAAATTTTAAAAATCAATTAAAATAAATAAAAATATATTTTAAAAATAATAAGATTAATGAGTAAAAAAAAACAATGCATTCATTAACAATAGAATGTATGAAAATGGAAGTTTTGTGTGTGGTGTGTGTGTGTCTCCTCTCTTCTATAAATTAAACACTTCTCCGGGCCCGGCCCTGGGTGGGGTCGGCATTGGAGCCTGGGAAAGTGGCCTAAGTTGAGGTATGCGAGCCAACATCGTCAAAGCAGCGATGTTCGCCTGAGGAGAGAGACGCCGGTAGCTTTGTACAAATGCTAGTTGTGTTTTCAAATCACGTCGAACGAAACAGAGCTGGAATTTAAGCGTTACAGCTTATCTGGACACATGGAGTAATTCACTTTGCAATTATAGTCTCAGTCTCTTTTTCCCGTCGTCCTCCTTCGTTTAAAAAAGATGGAGGAGGGTGATGAGGGGTGTTGGGAGATGTGTGTGTGTGTGGAGACAGGTGTTGCTTTCTTGGCCTTTTTTAAATCACTCATCACACCACATTTTTGCACCTTGCAATTTGCAGTTTCCAAATTTTAATTTTCAGAATAAGTAAATAATTTTTTTTAAAATTGAATTTAAATCGAGTAATTTTCGATAATTTAAAAATAATTTTTTAAATTCGATAAAATACTAAATAAAAGAAAATATTTTAGTAGATTAATTATTTAAATCGATTTTAATTGATTAAAAGCACTAATTTTTTTATATATCAATTAAAATCGACCAATTTTTAAAACAATTTGTTTCAAATCGATTAATTTAGAAAATTGACCAATTTTTCTTTAAAATCGACCAAAATTGACCAATTTTTCTTTAAAATCGACTAAAATTGACCATTTTTCTTTAAAATCGACTAAAATTGACCATTTTTCTTTAAAATTGACCAATTTTTTTTTAAAATCGATTAAAATTGACCAATTTTCTTTAAAATCGATTAAAATTGACCAATTTTCTTTAAAATCGACTAAAATTGACCAATTTTCTTTAAAATCGACTAAAATTGACCAATTTT